>APFE030030508.1:0-30101 GCA_000404065.3 Pinus taeda | reverse complement strand
AAACACAGTCATTTCCATGCTTAGTGGAAGGAAGGCCTGACATGTAATCCATGGAGATGGATTCCAAAGGTCGACTAGGGGTAGGCAGCGGGGCATAGAGGCCTTGCTTCTTGATGGTCGGTTTGGCAATGGCACAGGCAGTACATGATCTGATGTACTTCCCAACATCCTGTTGAAGATTCGGCCAATAGAAATACTTTTGCAGCACTCCCACCATTTTCTCAACTCCGAAATGCCCAGCAGCCCGACTGTAGTGTGCTTCCCAAATCATCTTGGCACGCTTGCTGGAAGGAACACAAAGGTGAGACAGGTAGCATAAAAGGGCATCGTGGAGGTGAAAATCTGGAACATGCTGACCCTCCAAGAGTGTCTGGTATGTGTGGCCGAATTTTGGGTCGCTTTTGTAGAGAAGTGGCCAGTCAGAAGTCTCATGCCCACAAGAGTTGAGCACGGTGGTTAACGCCATGATCGGCGGCTGACTGAGGCAATCTGCAACATTATTGGTGCTGCCCTTCTTATATTTGATATTCAAATGAAACTGTTGCAGGTATGTAGACAACTTCTGATGGCGATCATTCTGCAATTTCCATTGGGTCTGTATGAACTGCAGGGGTCGATGGTCGGTGTGGATGACCGTTTCCTTCCCCAAAATGTAATGCTTCCATTGTCAACACGCCTGCACAATGGAATACATCTCTTTATCATAAGTGTGATACTTCCGAACTGTGTCTAAAAGTGTTTCACTATGATATTCCACTGGATGCCCGTGGCATATCATAGTCAGAGGTTTCTGTCTGGACCTCAAATGGTTGCTGCAAATCTGGTAACGCGAGCACTGGTGCTGTGCAGAGGCATTCTTTCAACTCTATGAATGCGTTTCGTTGAGATTCAAACCAAAAGAACTTTTCTTTGGATCCTCCCTTGGTGACTTGACTCAAGGGCCAAGTGATATGAGAAAACCCCAACACAAACCTGCTGTAGAAGTTGGGAAGACCTAGGAAGCTGCAGAGCTCTGTCAAAGTGGTTGGAGATGGCCAATCCCGAATGACTTGGATCTTGGCTGGATCCACATGCACCCCGTGTTCATCAACAATGTATCCCAGATACTGAACCTGGGTCATGCCAAAAGTGCATTTCTCCAAATTAGCACACAACTTGTGTTGCCGCAGTTGTTGGAGGACCTGTCGAATGTGGTGGAGGTTCTCTTCCCAACTCTGGCTGAAGATCAGAATGTCATCCAAGTATACCACTATAAATGAGTTGGCGAATGGCCGCAAGATGTCATCCACTAGCCTCATGAAGGTTGCAGGAGCATTCGTCAATCCAAAAGGCATAACCAACCATTCAAAGAGGCCCTCCTTGGCTTTGAAGGTAGTCTTCCACACATCAGAGGGTTCAATTGGTACCTGGTGATATCCTGACCTCAAATCAATCTTGCTGAAATATTTTGCCCCCTTTAGTTGGTCCAGGAGGCCGTCAATCCGCGGGATTGGGTACCTATTATGGACAGTGATCTTGTTCAGTGCCCGATAGTCAATACAGAGTCTCCAAGTGCCATCCTTCTTCTGTACCAACACGATCGGGATCCCACAAGGCGATGAACTCCGACGGATGTGACCTTTCTACATGAGCTCCTGAATCTGCCTCTTGATTTCATCATTCTCTAGAACAGACCACCGATAAATTGGTCCATTGGGTAGCAGCGCACCTGGGGTCAGATCAATGGAGTGCTTGACCTGACAATGTAGAGGAACCCCTGCAGGGGAGGTGAATATGTCCTCGTATTCCTCCATGACCTTGTCCATTTGTAGTTGTTGTGCGGAGGGGCCCTGTCTGGAGGCCGTGGCCACCGTCTTCTTCTTTCCTTGAGGGCGTATCATCAGGAAAACAAATTTCCCAGTTTTGGAAACAAGCTTACCACATTGTTTTACAGTAATCAAAGAGATGTCGATAGGTGGTGCTACCTCTGGTATCCTGTACAACTTATTTCCCAATGTAATAATAATAGCACGGGGCCTTGATTCATACACAGCATGTCGCTTCCACAAGTATGGTTGTCCTAATAATACATTACAAACTTCAAGGGGAGAAATGTCACACAATACCTCATCTGTGAAGGGCTTGATTTTGTATGGAAGGCGACACTGCTGGCTCACGTGAAGATCCCGTCCTTGGTGAAGCCACCCGATGGTGTATGGTTGTGGATGTGCTGTGGTCGGTAAGCCCAACCGCTTCACGACCTCTGCAGAAATGAGGTTCTTTTGGCTCCCGCTATCGACAATGAACTGTAGTGGGGAGCCCTTTACCCACATCTGGGAGTGGAAGAGATGCTCCTCCTCCTCTGGATCTTCAAGTTCATTTTTCTGGATCTTGGCAGTAGCAACAGTGGCATTGGGATCTGCATCAATGATCTGCTTCCCGTTGTCATTCCCCTTGTCGGGTTCTGACTTAGAGTCAGAACATGCATTTGATTCAGAAACCTTTAGCTTAGCCACCAGTGACTGCTTGGCCCGACACTCACTTGTGTTGTGAGTCGAGCTCTTATGGAACTCACACCATTTTCCCATGTCCTTTTTCGGCTTCACGGTGCTATTCTTTGCTTGCAGCTTTGGCGGGTTGTCTTGGGCTGCCTCACCTTGGCTTTGTCCTTTGTTCTATGGTTTAGGGGCACCTTTCCCTTGCTTTAGATTCACAGATCCAAAGTCTCGCTTCTTTTGTTTAAACTTTTGCTCGACCTTGACGGCATATCGGTATGCTATGCCGAGCGAGGAGATGTTCAGGAATTCTATTTCTTCGTGGATGTACTTGTGTAGGCAGCCACGGTATTTGAGTATCAAATGCTTCTGTGAATCCTTGATGCCCAACTTTGTGCAAAGGGTATGGAGAATATTGGTGAACTCTGGTACGTCTTGGTCCCTTCCCTGCCGCAGCATGGTCCACTCTATGTACTCATCCTCATAGCTTCCAACAGGGTAGTACTGCTCCTTGATGGCCTCCCGGAATGAATCCCAGGTGGGTGCGGCTGAAAATAGTGAGTCGGTACTTTCATCCTTCTGCTCGCAGTAGGTTTCCCACCAGTCGTTGACGTGGGGGGCTGCTTTGAGAAGAGCAAAAACAATCTTTTCCCGACTCGAAAATTCATGAACAGAAAAATAACCCTCTAGCAGATTTAACCACTTATCTACAGCATCTGCGTCTATCTGACCCTCTAATATGGGGATTTAAAAATTAACTTGTACCTTAAAGGGCGTGTCGTTTCCACAGTAGCTACTAGAAGCTGATGTGTCGCTTCTGGGTAGCCGCTGAAGGATCTGGGCAAAGTTGTCCATCATTGCGCTCCGTTGTCGCTCGAGGGCTTCTTCGAGCAAGATTTTGATAGGATCTCCTGCCCCCTCGTCTTTCTTCTCATCCACCATGGGAGACCGATGGGATTTTCGAGGCTGGTCTTGCAAAGGTTCGACCAGTTCAAGCCCTAACTCATATCCCGACCTCGTTGGGGACATGCAAAGAAAAACAGAGAAAAAGAAGACCGCTCTGATACCACTGATCCGGATTTAAGCATGAACGCAACAAAATACAAAGATAACCATATACACAAAGATATAGCGGAAACAATGCTTCATTTCATTAATGGAAAATATCGAAATATGCTTACAACCAGAAATGGAAATAAACCAGCTAGAGGCGATGGAGCTATCTCTGAGAAGAGATGTGGTGACTAATGCGCTCTGAACTGTTCCGACTGTGTTACAATGAGGCTCGAAGGCCTATTTATTGTTGAGAAATAATGAAACAACCCCTTCCAATTCGAAACCTAACCCTAGAAGATGAAAACGCCAAATTGTGGGCCCGTTTTGGGTAAATTGGTACTCAATTTCCCAGGGTCGTAACTTTTGGCATACGATCTCCGTTTGGACGCGTATGATAGCTCGTTAGTAAAATATCTATCCGAGAACTACCACTTTGGGAAGGGCAACATGGGTCCATGGACCCATGTTGCCCCCAAATTTCCCAAAAAACGTCATTTAGGTCCTCAAAACGGCTCCAGATGTTTAGGACCCGAAAAACTGCTAAAAATAGTAAACTCTGCTATAATTTAGGAAACTGAAAATGTTGAAAGAGACAATTGTGGGGGTCCAAATGGGATAGGTGGGTGGCCACCAACATCCACCTGGATCATGTGAGCTTGAATGTTTTACCTCTAGGGTCCTATAATGTTCTAATTGGGATGGACTAGTTGGAAAATCATTTATCATTAGTGAAATTCAAGGATAAAACTATTAAGTAACTTACCAAGGAAGGTGTCAAGTAAGAAATTCAAGTGTTTAAAAGAGATATAAAACTATGACCAATCAATGCCTCCTAGCTAGGGAAGTGCATTAGGAAGGTTGTCAAATTTATGTAGTTCAGGTGGGTTTTACTAACTCCAAAGATAAGTCGTCCTCTTTGGAAAATTTTCTAGTTATTCAGGACTTCACTAATGTGTTTCTGAAAGAAATTCTTGGGCTACCTCCTAAGCGGGATATTGATTTCAATATATAATTGGTTGAGTATTATTGAATTGGCTGAGCTAAATATGTAGTTATAGGAATTACTTGACAAAGGCTACATTCACCCAAGTGTGTCCCCATGGGGAGAACCTATCTTGTTTGATCAAAGAAAGGATGGTACTATGTGACTATGCATGGATTATAGAAAACTTAATAAGTTGACTATTAAGAACAAATATCCCTTTCCAAGAATCGATGATTTATTCGATCAAGGCAAAGGGGCTACAGTTTTTTCTAAGATAGATTTGTGATCTAGGTGTTTCTACCCTTCAACCTTACCAATGCCCCAACAACATTTATGAATATTATGAATAGTGTGTTTCATTCATATATTGAGAAGTTACTCCTAATTTTTATTGATGACATCCTTATATACTGAAAGAATTTAGAGGAACATAAAAAGCATTTACAAATAGTTTTGCAAACATTACGAGAATAACAAATGTACACTAAGTATAGTAAGTGTGATATTTATAAGGATCAAATACAATATTTAGGAGATATAATTTCTACAGAAGGGATAGTTATTGATCCAAAAAATATCAAAACTATTATGGAATGACATGTCTCTAGTAATCTTGCTGGCATCCGATCTTTCATGGATATATCAAGATATTATCATTCTCTTATGTAAGGATTTTTTTGAATAGCTTATCATATTACCTCTTTGCAAAAAAAGGAAAATCTTTCAAGTGGACCATTGTCTATCAATGTGTTTTTGAGTTATTAAAGCATTTATTAACTATAGCTCTAATGTTAAAAATTGTAGACCTTGAAAAGGAATTTGTCATTTGCACTGATGCTTGTTATGAGGGAGTGGGAGGATTATTGATGCAAGAAGGAAAGGTAATTGCATATCAATCATAGAAAATAAAAGAACACAAACAAAGGTGCTCTACTTACGATCTATACCTAATTGTGGTAGTACACATTGAAAGTATGGAAACACTACCTTATGGGTAAAAGTTTGTGTTAGTGACGGACCATAGCAATCTAACTAGTTTTTTTAAACATCATAGTCTTAATGCACAACAAGCTAGGTGGAAAACTTTCTTAAGTGTATTTGATTTTGACATTAAGCATCTAAAAGAGAAAGAAAATAGTGTAGTTGATGCATTGAATAGGAAATCGCATCATATATATGAAATTTCATATAGTCAAGTGGAATTAATTTTTTTCAGACCAAATTGAGGAAGGTGCAAATACAAATACGTAATATACATTTCTATGGCAGCGAATCAGGCAAATAAACAAGTTTGACCAACAAATTGATTATGACATAAATAAAGAAAATTTGTTGACCTTTAAGGAGAGAATATATGTTCGTAATAAAATAGTTGTTAAAAAATTAATATTGGATTAATTTCACAGAATATATTATGCTTCCCATCCCAGATACCAGAAACCATGTTCTACTATAAAGAAAAATTCTTTCTATCCAGGAATGAGAAGGGATATCATTGAGTATTTGACCAAATGTGTGGAGTGTCAGCAAGTCAAGGTTGAACATTAGCATCCATCTGGTTTGCTCCACTACCCATTCCAAAATGGAAATGGAAAGTAATTAATTTGGATTTTATAATAGGTTTGCCTAAAATAATGAAACATAATGATTCAACCATGGTGGCGATAGACAAGTTGAGTAAAGTAGCCCATTTTATTCTTGTTCAAACTACATACAGACCATGAAAATTGTAGATATATTTATGCGGGAAATTGTTTAGACTACACAAAATGCGAAAGGTTATGATCTCTAATAGAGATGTGAAATTCACATCAACAAAGTTGGAAAACCCTAGATATATTTATGCGGGAAATTGTTTAGACTACACAAAATGCGAAAGGTTATGATCTCTAATAGAGATGTGAAATTCACATCAAGAAAGTTGGAAATCCCTCTTTACGGGCTTAGGTACTTAGGTTTTGTTTAGCAATGCATATCCGTAAAATGCTAAATTCACATCAACAAAGTTGGAAAACCCTCTTTACAAACTTAGTTATTTAGGTTTTGTTTAGCACTGCATATCACCTGTAAAATGCTGGACAAATGGAATGAGTAAACCAAGCCCTAGAAGATATGTTGTGAATATATATGATGCAACAACCAAGAAAATGGGAGTAGTGTCTTCACTTAGTGGAATTCACATACAATAACCATTATGATGAATCATTGAAAATGAGCCCTTTTGAATTTTTAAATGGAATGAGATGTAGGACCCCCATTAATTGGAACAACCTAAAAATTAAACTAATATTCAGACATTATATGTTAGCCAAAATAGAGTTCATTGGGAAAAGGGTTCGATAGAATTTGAAAGATGCTCAAGACAGGAAGAAGATATATCCAGAGAAGAAATTTACTTTTAAGGAATTTCAAGTACGGGATACCGTGTATGTTTGAGTAAAACCCAAGAAAAGCACCTTGCAGTAGAAGGGATGTGTGAAATTAGCCCCTCGAACCTTTCCAAATTCTAGAAATAAATGGACCTATTGAGTATCATCTAGTGTTACCCACCTACTTGTGAGTCCATAATGTGTCTCACATATCTTTATTAACATATAATTAATTGGCAAAAAGTGTAAGTAAAGGTTTTAATATATAATATTCCTTGATAGTTGATTATATTTATTAAATGATCATAAGCCGATGATATTATCCACTGTGAAATAGGGTAAAAGTAGATGAAAATTTCTTAGTAGATCCTTTACGTATTTTTCATCAGAGAAAAACAATGTTACAGAAGCGAGATATCACCCAGGGTAAAGTATATTGGAAGCACTTTAGCCATATCTTGAAGCCGCAACGCACATTAATAACCAGTAACTTCGTGCCGTACGACAATAAAATACGGGGATTTTAGGGCCGATACCTAACCTCAAGCACCAAGGCCGATGGCATGTTGTGTAAAAATCACTTAATAAATGTTGCTATATATCTGTTGCAGGTTATTTTGTTTTTTATTTTGGTAAAGAGTTTGAGTTATTTTGTTTTTTATTTTTGGTTAGTTTTAATTAGTTTTGAAATTGATTTTATGAAATTTATTTAAGTTTTTTATTATTATTAAATTGAATATTTTAAATTTTAAAATTGTGTCAATTTTATATAGTTTTAAATTAAATTATTCCCCGAACCTTGAGTAGTACGAGGTTTGGTTCACAGATGATCAGCCCAGCATCCTAGCGTACAGGTTGACCAGTCCAGCCAGCCTAGCCTAGTCATGGGGGTGGAGGCTCCTTCAAGCATTGAACGGGAGTAGGCTGGGTGCTTTTGGTTTGTTTCCTGATCAGAACACTTGCCGTTGAGCATTTGAGTTTTTCAAAATACCCACCTTAAACTCCACTGCATAATCATGGCAGATTCTTAAAGTATTCCGCCAAAATCTAAACATCAAGCCGATGGGATAGTGATTTTCTAATACTCTACGGCCGTCAATAAATTGCATGCTATCGAGCCATAAATTAACGGGGGTGTATATGTCCACCATTTGATTTCGATCTTAGTAAAATCGAACAGTGGACATATACACCCGCCGTTCATTTATGACCCGATAACATGGAAAATATGGCTCGCCATACTCTACACCTCATAATTGGATGGATACATTTATGTATGCAATAATAAGCTCAGTGCCTCTTGCTATGCATTGATATGCTATACACATGAGATATAAAAATACCAAATATAATAATAATAACTATTATTACTTAATAGTACATAAAAAATAATAAACCAATGTAATATGAAATTGACAAATTTATTTATTTAAATAAAATATTGTCTCAATTAATATTATATATTATTATCAACATTTAACTATTAAATCTTCTGTGTATACATATTCTATCAGGAAGATACTCTGAGACTTTAACACCCCTACTCCAATCCAATCCATATTTTTTTTAATAGTTTCTAGTGGTGTTTCTGGTAAGTTTCAGAGAATCATTTGGAATACATAGGGCGGATACTTTCGTCGAACACATCTTCGTCGCGAAGGGAATTCCGTAAATAAATTAAAGTTCAACACAATCTTTGGAAGTCAAAAGCTTTGCTTACATTACAAAACAGTTCACAATATTCCCTAGTACGGTATGTCGAAGGATGATATCCAGGTTTTTAATAAATTTTAATCAATTATATATATATTTGCTTGAGGCGCAACGCACACCAATAACATCGTGCCATACATGATACGGCAATAAAACACCGCATTTTAGGGCTGATACCTAACCTCAAGCACCAGGGCCGATGGCATGTTGTGTAAAAATCATTTAATAAATGTTGCTAGGTTATTTTGTTTTTCATTTTTGGTAAAAAGTTTCGGTTATTTTGTTTTTTATTTTGCAAAATTTTTTCGTTTTAATTAGTTTTGAAATTGATTTTAAGAAGTTTATTTAAGTTTTGATTTTTTTTACTATTAAATGGAATATTTTAAATTTTAAATTGTTTTAATTTTGTATCATTTTAAATTAAATTATCAGATAAAATAATCTCAATCAATTATAATAATTTGTTATTCACTTAAATGGTTATTATAATAATTGTTATTATTTCAATAGTCACATAAAATTAATAAAACAAATGTAATATGAAATTATAATTTTATTATATTAATAAAATGTTTCAGTTATATTATATTATTAATTTAATTATTATTATATATGATTTGATTATTAAATTTGCGAACTACTTTTTTTCATTTTGAATTCTGGATTTTTAAAGGAACACGTTTTTTTAACTATTACACCACTCAACTGTTATATATATATATATATCTTAACTATTAACCCATCAAGCTATATATATATAATTTTAAATTATTAATAATTCAATTTTAGTTTGTAACTTAATTTTATGTTTAAATTTTCTCGGATCCGAGTGGCATTACTGGTATCACAGTTCTCCATGCACAACGTTAATGCCCAGTACTACCAGCTGCAGAGCAGCGTGGCCTCCTGGGATGTAACCTCATGCGCGCGGGGAATGAGTATTAATGAGAGATCGGGTGGAGGATTTGCATTTAAGTTCTGCGTGGATAGACGCAATATGCCTCCTGATATAATCATGCCGATCCATGGTTCACTCACCAAGATTTGTGCTCTATTGCGCGGTAATAGAACCTAGTTTGCGGGAGCCGTGGGTGACGGCTTAAATTTGGTGCATTGTGGCGGGCTCAAAGCCATCTCTCCCAAGGGTAATTTCTCCCCTGCTCTGGATTCTTGATCTCTATTATTATCTGCAATTTTTGTGGCTGTCTATAAGCTCTGTCATACTGTGGTGTCGGTCGCAAGCTCTGTTGGGCTTCCCTCTTGCCTCGCCCGACTCCATCCTGGTGGTCATCACGTCCATATCCCTTTTGAGTCCTACCTTCTTTTTGTTATCATGGTTCGTTCAGGCAAGCGGCATCGTTCTAGGGGGCGTCGTGACACCCGTCTACATCCTCTAGTCGGTCATGCGATGGAAATGGCGACGGAACCGTTCAATCCCTCCCCCGCCCATGAAGTTGGGCCTTCTGTTGGCTCTGGTCGGAAACCTCGTCCGAATAGTGCTTTTCAAACAACGCACTTCAAATTTCAAAGTAATCTGCACAGGCCCTTGGTCACTGCCCACATTACCCTTATACTCTCGGAAGAGGAAAACCTTGTCTCCCCCTTGGCCTGCATCACCCTTGATCCCTCTCCAGGCAGTGAGAACTCCTTGGGAAAAGACAGCATGGAAAATTGGGAAAAAGAGAAAGATGGTCAGGAGGCTTTTCTTAAAAATCTTCCTCCACTTGAAGACACAGGACCTGCAGCTGAGGACAGAACTCATGGCGAGGCGGAACATGCCATAGCTATCCCTGACAGCGATTTAAGCGGTAATGAAGGTTTGAAGACTGGCGACACTTCTCGGGATGAGAAGAAGGACAATGACCCAGCAAAGGAGAAGTAACGCCACTTGGGACTGTCTCTTTTTGTTTCGGCTTCAGTTTCAGGCTTATGGTCAGGTTTTTGTGCAATTGTCCTATTGTTTTTTGGTTCCCGGATGGGAATTTGATGACTCTTTATATGCTGGGTTGCAATGTCTTTTGTTTCTTTGTGCTGGCTCAATTCTCCTTCTCGGCAGCGCATGTCTCTCTCTATGTTTGATTTCTGGTCTCTTGCACATTGTAACTGGTTTCCCCAGCTTATGTCTGTAATGGGGCAGATTTGTTTTGTCGAGTGTTGTTATGCCTCGATCATATGTAAAAATATGTTTCCTTTCAGTTAATAGAAATTAGTATTTGCAGAGGAAAAAAAAAAAATTATGTTTAAATTTAATATCACAAATATATATTTAAAATTTTTACATAAATTTTTCATGTTATATTAGTTTAAATTTATATTAAAGTATGTTATATATATAATATTATTTGAAATGATTAATTTTATTTTTTTGGGCATCAAAAGCAGAGTTAAGCACCACAGGTACATATTAGACTTGTTAAAAAGTAGCATCTTAACGATTTTATTTGACATGTTATTATAAATATAATTAAGTGTTTATCATGGATTTAAATATATACAATAGTTTATTTGTCTTGAGTTTTTGGATTTTAAGAATAGATTTCTAGTTAACTTTGCTTAAAATTTGGTGGGGAATTGTATAGTTTTCATATAAAAAAATTTAACCATGAATCTATTTATATATATTAAAAAATACAATTTAAATTATGAAAAATTGTACTATTCAAAAGAACAAAACAACAACTAAATTATGCATAGATATATGTAACATTTATTCAAAAAACAATAATGCTTAATCAATAATATAAATTAGCACAACCACATTAATAAAGTGGTTTAAATAGACCAATATGCATTATATTCTATTTCTTAATATTGCCAATTCCCACATGGAAGGTGGAAAATGATGCTTATTTAGATATTTCAACTACTTAATAATGTGGTTGTGTTGTTTGACTACACACATGCAAGAGGGGGATTTGTAGACCATGGTTGACTATGATTGATTATGGATAAATACGTTCAAGTTATGGTTGAGGCAGCGTTGTTGTGATCAAAACATAGTTGGCTATGGATGACCATGATTGTCCACATTAAACTATAGTTGACTATGATATAATATGACTGCCTATGGTTTACAATGGTTGTTTATCTTTGATCATGGTTGTTCATGGTTAACCATAATTAACTATGTTGATTATGATGGTTGATTACGTTTGACCTAGTAAACTTAATAAACTCAGGTCAACATAGTAAGTCTATGTCAACCTAGTAAAACCTAGGTTAACCTAGTTTCTATGGTTGTCCATGGTTGACTGGTTGACTACATAGTAAATCTAGGCCAACCTAATAAACCTAGGTCATCCTCATAAATAGGGGTAAACCTACATCAAGCTAGTAAAACTAGGTCAACTTAGTAAACCTATGTTAACATAGTAAAGTTAGGTCAACATAGTAAATCTAGAAAAATTAGGTCAACCTAAATGAGGTCAGCGTAGTTGACCATTGTTGACTTTGCAAACCTAGTAAATTTAGGTAAAAGTAATAAACCTAGAAAACCTAAGATAACCTAACAAACCTATCTCAACCTAGTCAACATAGTAAACTTAATAAACCTAGGTTAGCCTAATAAACCTAAACTAACCTAGTAGACTTAGTAAACATAGATCAAACTAGTAGACCTCGTAAACCTAGCTCAACCTAATAAATCTAAGTCAATCTAATAAATCTAGTAAACCTAGTTTAACTTAGTAAACCTTGGTCAAGCTAGTAAATCTAGGTCAACCCTGTAAGCCTAAGTCAAACTAGTAAGTTTAGTAAACCGACATTAGCATAGTAAAAGTTTATTGTTTTTGAAATTGAGGCTTTGTTTGTTGTTCATCACATTGTGATGCCATTCGATATTTGTCACTTTTAAATTTTCTTTTTTGTTTGTCACATTTTCATGTCACCACGTTGTAACACGGTTTTTTGTTCATGACATTATGATGTTGTTTGTTCTTCATCACATAATCATCTCATTTCTTGTTCATCACATTGCAACATTATTTGTTGTTTGTGACATTAGGAAAATATTAAAGTTAATGCTCATGGAAACTATGATTCACCATGGCACCCATGTTCATGTTGACCATGTTATCCATATCCAACCATAGTTTAGTGTAGGCGACATATGTTAATGCATAGTTAATATGTTATCAATGTGAAAATTAATATATTTTTAGTGTCTTATCAATGTGTTGACATGTTATTCATGTGTGCATGAATGTATTAATGTATAGATTAATCTATTATTAATCTTTATGATTATTAATTTTCTCACATTTTAAGATCTTTTTAATAAAACCATATTCTAGTTATGTATTTAAATTTTATTTTTCATTTTTGTTCTAGATTGAAAATTATTTTCTTTCTTTAATAATATTTATGCATGACGTTTTCACAATCTTTATATATTTATTATCTTTAACATATTCTTAATATTTAGATAACTTCAATAAAATTTTCAAATAAATCAATGAATTTAAATATTAATTTTTTTTCTCGGTAAAGACTAAATCTAATAAGTAAAATATAGTACAAACAGGAAAAGAAAAAACCCGCAGACCGGAAATGATGGATTCATCAACCTCGGTCCCGGAGGAAAGATACAAACACAGAGCTATAGGAAGAGCAAGAGACCGCCAGACCGGAAATGATGGACTCATCAACCTCGGTCTCGGTGGAAAGATACAATCTCAGAGCTACAACAGAAGATTCAAGAGCAAAGACTGACTATCAGGCTATTACCCCAGTGGGTCAGTAACTACACCACAATGTTTTTTCCCTTTCTTTTTGTTAACTTTTTTCCAGCCATCATGGGAAGAATGGGCTAGGACAACTTGAAGACTGGAGTTCTCTATCTCCGGGGACTCCTTCTCTGATTCGGAGGATGAAGACTCATGGGGACGTTTCTGGGAGCTAGCTGTGACATGGGTGTGCCCCATATTGTCCAGGGGCAGAACCATCGGCTGAGGCGTCTGATCTGGTTCTGACTCGCTTTCCTCCTTTTCCATACTTGGGGAGCTAGAGCTTCCAGCTGGCGGCGGTGGACAGGGAGCCCAATGCTTGGACTTGGAATGAGCGAAGAGGCCCTTTTTCGTTCTTGCTGACAGCGATGGGCAGGAGTTATGCAGGTGCCCTGTTAGGTGACAATGGCGGCATCGGAAGGCAATGTTTTCGTACTCTATATACTGGGTCCAGACAAAGTCCTTGATCTTGAGATTGATGTATTCTAGCAATCCCTTTCTTAAATCAAGCTCCACACAAACTCTGGCATATGTATAGAGCCCTTGCCGCTCTCTCTTGTAATCTCCCATTAGAAAGCGACCCCAGGAATTGCCTATTTGCCTATATACTTATGTGCGCCACAGGTGAACTGGGCGATTTGGGAGTCTGATCCATACAGGGGCCTTATTGATGACTGCTGAAGCTGGGTCAAAGTCTGGAAACCATGGAGTTAGGAAGAGGCCAGTAGAACCCATGAACCAAGGGCCTTCGTCTAGGGCGTTGTAGCAGTGCTCGAGGTCATCGAACAGCACTATAAAATATCCCTTTGCACAGAAATAAACCTTGCAACGATCAGTCCAGTTGTCCTTGATCCAGTCATAAAGATCTTGAGAGCGCGGCCAGAGCCCATTGAATCTGCAGATGATGGCCCTTTCAGTGAATTTTTGGGTGTCGTCTGCAAGATCAGGGTAGGAGATCTCAACAGAGGGAACTTCCTCCAATTTTTCAACCAAAAAAGGCTTGGGTTTGGGAGGTTCTGGGGTTGCTGGCATCTCAAGGCGGAGTGCAGCTTTGTAGGAGTTTGGAGGAGCAGAAGAGGATTGCCCTGCAGCTCCTCCTCTCAAACGAAAGGAGAACACTAGAGAGTTTTTGCTCTTTATGCTGTAAGAAGAGAGAGGAAGAGAATCTTCGAGCTGTTTACCTTGAAAGATAAGTCTCTGAAGGGCTGAGGGGATCCCAAGCCTATGCTCCAGATTAGCTTTGAGATTCTGTACCAGATCTGTTGGATTTACCCATTGCATGACGGTTTTGCCAGAGATCTGTGCTATTTGAATCTGAAAGGGGGCAGAGGAATCTTTAGAATAATTCTGGAGCAATTTGGGGCCAGAGTCTTTTGAGTCTTCCGCCTCTTGACGCAGGGGGTTCCGCAGGTGAGAAGAAATCTTCTGCCTGAGATATATTTTGCCCCCATGCGGATCTGCCTTGAAGGGATCTGTGGATCCTCTGTAAAAACGCTGCGTCAGGGTGAAAGAGGACCAAATCTGCGCAGTCGAGAGCAGAGAAATCCTTGAACATCGACTCTGTGCTCGGATATGGACTAGATCGCAGGGATCTGAGCCAAAACTGCAATGATTCTTTTGCATGTCAAATACTGTGCGCCCTCTTCTCAGTCGCTGCCTATTCCTTCCGATCTGTTGCCTGGGAGCTGTATAATCCTGGATCTTGTTCCAAATGGTTAGATCCGGCCAAGATCTACAATGTATGGCTCTCAGATCTGGTAGATCCGACCGAGATCTGCCAAGATTGGGCCTTACGATTTTAAGGTGGGTCGGATCTACAGCCCGCAGCCCCCCAAATTTGCATGCAGAAATCGTGAGGCGATGCACAGTATTGGAGTATCCAACCCCTGACATTTTCCCGCCTCCGTGGTGAGTTCTGAGCCTAGAAACATTTTTTACGTGCGGCTCATACCTCTTAACGAGCTTTCCTTCCGGATCTATCTTCATTTTCTTTGGCCTATCACGCATATGGTGATTTGGGCGAGGGCTTTCTACAACGCCGTAAGCTTCAGACGTTGTCCGTCCTCTCGGACTCGAGGCCATGCCCGTGCCTGCAGCTTTGAAGTCATGGTTGTGCGCGCTCTTCTGGCCGGTCCAGTGGAGAGTAATGGCTGTGGCCAAACCAGCAGCGCCTTCTCCAACAGCAGCAGAGCCTGTGGATTCTATACCAGAACCTGGAAAAACCCTCGCGCAAGCCATCGCTCTCCACCTCTTCTCTTCCACAGATAAACTAGTTCCAACGAATTTAAATATTATTAATTTATATTCATTATAATATTGGTGAAAGTTAAAAATAGTTTCAATCCCTCGTCACCTTGTAACATTGTCCTTTAAAATTAAGTTTAATGTAATATTAAATTATATAATGGTTAATAATTATTAAAGTAAGTTACATTAGGAAAGTTATTAAATTTGTGTTTCCATATAAGTTAAATGAGTGGTAAATTATGATAGGTTTCAAAACACTTTTATAATAGTTTTTTGTTTTGTTTTATAGTGGGAAAACCTATATCATAATTTAGTTGTCAAACTTATAGTCGGGACAACTATCATTGGTTGTTTTACACAAATGTAGGTTGACTTATCATTGTTATTCAATAAAAACTAGGCCACTTGTAATGAGCCACTAGTGGTCCACAATGGGGTAAGCTTTCACTCCTACCAAATGCTTTTACAACTTCCGTGGTTAACTTGTTTCCTTAGGTTTGAGGAAAATAAACTTTTATCCAACTAGAACTAATTTTAAGACATACTCCAACAATGACCTCATGATATGTATTACATTATCAAAATTTTAAAAATCATAAAAATCATCTAAATTTATCTCTATTAAAAAAAATGTTATTATTATTAATTATATTAAATAATATATGAGTTAAAGATATATACATTTAAAAAACCATGTAACAATATTTCTACGGATGGAGATTCACTCCCATTTTACCATGGAAATTTTTAACTTATAAATAGTATTTGTTATAATATTTCTTACTAATACCACATGTCCAAAAAAACTATAAATCATGTACATATGAAACATGTTCATATCACAATTTTTTAATTAATTAATTTAATTAAAAAAGCATAAAATAAATAACTATTTTTGAGATAAATTTAATCCTTAATTCATCATTACTACTAAAAATGTTTTAAAATATCTAGTAAAAGTTAAATGTATACCATCTAATTAAATTAAAATTTTGAAAATCTCATTTTTTTTGTAAGGTGATATTTTATTCATATAGTAAAAAAGATGTACATCTTGTAGAGAAAAAAGCATGTGGTCTCACCCCGATCATGTTTGTCGACCAATGTTTGTAGCAAGTAACAAAAATACAAAAAAGACGCTAAGGAGGATGTCCATAATTGAAAGGGTCAAAGACACGAAAAGAGAGACAATACATAAAAAAACACCTAATATCATATTATTCATCCAATGTAATGGAAGTTGGGTTATCAATGACAGTTCTTGGATGTGGCGAAGGGAGGATGTTGTACTGCGTGTGCCCTTCGAAGTGTGCCATCCAAGTCTCTAGCTTTTCCACTTTTTCTACAAGGTGGCTTTGGCCTTACCAGACCACCACCACCCGCTCTTTGACCTAGCACTGAATGTAGTGAATCCTGCCCAAGGTGGGCACCAACTCAGCATGCTCCTCCCTTCAAACGCGTTTAGCTAACTCCACCCGATATGTAGAGATAGAATTAGTTCCCAGCAATTCTACAGACAAGAATGTTGAATTACCTGCAAGCTGGGATCTACACACTGACCCTCGACTAGTTGTTCCCCCTCGCCGCAAACCACCACTTCGCTGAGGTTGCTGAGACCTCCCACCTCTATAGGAAGCCTTCTTTCTGCCAGCATGACTATCACTTATTCTAATCCCTGATAGCTGGGAGCGACCAATAGTCTTGCCACCCTGGTGTGTCCTAGCTCCCACCATTGCCAAATATTTTGAAGTAGCAAACCTCGCATCGTCCCCATGACCCATAGAGCCCAGTTTGGTAGGGGAGGAGGAGCGGCCATGACGTGAGGAAGGTCGCATTTTGAATAGCCCTAGAAAGCTAGATCCCCTAACAATATTTAAAATTTTACCCACTCAAACTTGCCCAAACCTCCACACCCAAGGACTAGATCTCTCTTTACCCACAATTCTCCGCAAACGACCACATGCTACAAATTGGATACCGCCTCACAACCAATTAAGCACCTCGACAAGAACACAAGCTACTTGAGAAGAAGAATGTAGGAGAAACTCACCCCAAGTCGATGCTCCCCAAGAATCCTTGAGTAGCCCACACCAAAATCCTGACGTCAAACACTCTAGGAAGGTGTCTCCTCTATCTCCACTACACAAAGAGAAACACCCATGAAACCACCAGGCACACCAATTTTCAGACCAAGCATTAGAAATGAAGAATCCCTTGATATCCACGACCACCTCCAATAACACCACCTGCAGAGATCATATGTTGTATATTTTCTACTCCAATGGATGAGCTACTCTCGCCTTCAAAAATCCATCGAAGAAAGAAATACCGTGTTCCCCCAATTACCTGTAACTGCACTATGAAAGTGCAATAAAACTCGGGGTGCCTTGATTGAATAAGCCTCCTTGAAGGAGAACATGACTTGCGGGTGATGTTCCCATCACAATTTGTTTGTTCTCCCATTGTTGACAATAGGGTGTTGACGAAGAATAGTAAGAAGGGCATCATGACCCAAAGCGGAATTTTGATATGGCTAATTCCTGGAGGATTTTCGTTCCCTCCATTTTGTCCTTTGGGGTGTTTCAAGCCAGAAATATTGAATATGGTCCGCGCCCAGCTAGGAGGTGAATGTCTAGAGCTCTACAAAATTCGAACCTTGATCTAATCCAGGATGTTGCATCCATAGTTCATTCCAAAAATTTTCTTGGCGACCATTCCTAATTACGTAGAATCCATTTTCCTAAATGAGGACATGTTGAGCCTTGGTTCGATTCCATATCGACGAGTTTTTTGGTAAGTTCTGATGGAACTGGAGAGGGGATTTCCAACCCTCAACCCTATTTTTGGTAGCCCAAATATGTTTCCATAACTCTTGCCCACCTTGAAGCTAGTTCCACCACACCTTTGCGATGAGGGCTTGGGATAATAGCTATGTGTCTTTCATGCCTATATCACCTTGGAATTTTGGTTTACAAAACTTATCCTAGGCCACTAGGGTCTATTTGCATCCAATTTGTGACCTAAGTGAAAGGAATTTTTCGAATTTTCCCGTCATCTCTTTATAAATGCTTCTAGGGGTCATAAGTGATGAGAGTTGATATATGGGGATAGCCTGAAGAGCTGCTTTTAAGAGAACTAGTTGTCCTACTGAGTTTAGTGCCCAGAAGGTACAACTTGAGAGTCTCTTGTCAATACGTGACAACACCTCCTTCCAGTAGGAGATCTTAAGCGAGTTGGGCACTAGGGTAACCCCGAGATAGGTGATAAGAAGCAACCTGATTCTAAAACCAAGGGTTCTAGCCAGATGACTTTTCACTCTTGGGTGAGTGTTGGAAAATAAATTTTATTTATCACCATTGATCTCAGTACGAGAAGCCTCTTGAAAAATATCCAGAATAAATCTGAATTTCTTTGCCTCTTTTAGAGTGACTTTACCAAATAGAATCTTATCATCAACAAATTGTTGGTGGGTTACAGGAGGAGCTTCTTGAAGGATTTTGATGCCCATAAGGTCCCAGGATCCAACTACCACCTTGATGAGTTTACCCAGTCCTTCAGCAACAATAATAAATATGAAAGGGAAAATGGGGTATCCTTGTCAAATTCCTTTGGATCCACGAAAGGATCAAGAAGGCACCTCGTTCATAGGAATTGAGAAGAACAGAGTCGAAATCAAATATCTTACCCACCTGATCCATGCAAGGAACAAGCTAAAAGAAACAAGTATTGACAACAACAAATCCCAATTCAACCAATCATAATCTTTGAGAAGGTCTAATTTGATCAGTACACCTAGGGTTTAAGATGATGATAAGGAGTGCACCATTTCATGAGCATCCAATATCCTGTCCATTATCTATCATAATTCTAAGAAACTTGTATGTTCCAATCCAATGATTACCTAAATCACGGGTTTGAGTCGTCGAACTAAGATTCCTGAGATAATATTGTAGATTATATTGCAGATAGCTATTGGATGGAACCAAATAAGGTCCAGAGCCATGCCATTCTTAGCGATGAGAGCTAGAAATGTTGCATTCAGGCTCGACCAGAACCATTGGGATTGGTGGGGGTACTCAACGAGATCAAGAATCTCAGATCCTAGAAATTTTGAGCCCACCTTGAAAAATTTCGAAGTGAAACCATCCAGGCCTGGAGATTTTTCAGCGACAGAGCCCTGAACACCTCCTCCACTTCTAATATGAATATTTTACTCATAAGGGCCTCATTTTGATCCTCCGTGATTAACTTAGGGATATGTTTCTATATTTTTTAGATTGCTTCACTTCTATCCATGTCTGGTTCAGTGAACAAAGACTAGAAATGACAAATCAACACCTCTGAAATTTTCTCACGTTAACCCAGCTAACTGCCATCAAAACCATTGATAGAGAAGATACAATTAAATTGGGAATGCTTCAACATGGTACTATGGAATAATTTTGTGTTCCGCCCAACCTCCATGAGCCATTAGACCTGCAATTTCTGTTTCCATAAAATTTCTTCCTATTTCCCCCTCTGCTCTAGGTCTATTAAGATCTTTCCCTACCAGGAAATGAGAACCTCGGTTGGTTCGTCCAAGGTAATCTGTTGTCGAAGAGATCTCATGGATTCCTCAAGACATCGCTTCTCCCAGTGAATATTACCAAAATCAGATCTATTCCATTCTTTGATTTTTCCTTTTAATTGCTTGAGATTAAGTTGGAAGGTTTCCAATGGGTTGCACCCCTTCACCTTGAGTGATTGCCACCATTCTTCCATTTTGTCAATGAGATCCATTTTTTCAAGCTAGAAGGATTCAATATGGAACGACTAGTTTCAAGGAGCCATTCACAGGTCGATCTCAAGGAAGATCGAATAATGATCTGATCCCATGCATGGGATGATCTCTACCTCGAAATACAAATCTCGCTAGAGGATATTATCGAAGAGGAGAAAGTGGTCCAATTTTGAGGCTATTTGATACTTACCTCCCTGCTTATTGTTCTAGGTGAAGGCCCCATTCTTGAAGTCAAGATCTTCAGTTCCCAGATCCTGAATAGTTTCCTAGAAAGCCAAAGATATCAGATCCAATCGTTAGATGCCTCCTTTTTTCTCACTGAGATCCATTATGAGGTTGAAGTCCCCAGCCAAAATCCGATTGGTTTCCCAAAAAATATCCTTAATGTACCGTAGACTGAGGAGAAAACTTTCTTTCATCTCAGGCAAAGTGGGGTTGTAAACTCCTATGAGGTAGACCTTTTCCAAAGATCTGATACACTCAAATTTTCCTAAGAGAGAGTGAGGTTTGGCATCCATTAACCGAACGCGATAGATCTACAGTCCCAAAAGATTCTTGATCCCCCCACACTACCTCTTGTGTCCAGAGCCATACATTTCGTCAATGGCCAACTCTTGCGAGTAATGTGTTTAAGTCTTTCATGTGTCACTTTAATTTTCTGCACGACAACTATGTCTGACTTCTCTGTCTGAATTCTTTCCTTCAGGTAACTTTCCCTTGGATTTGAGGCCTCATATATTCCATGATAGCAGCTTCATTGACGGGAGAGAAGGAGAGATCGTTGGTAATACTCTGTTAGGACATTGGCTTTCCCTAAGTAGAGCAAACTTTCCCATCCTTCTCAAATCACTTCATGGGTTGGTCTTCTTCCCCTCTTCGTGGAGCCCAAGCTAAGATCTTTCTACTAGTTGGGGGTGTCTTCTTCACAAGGAACTAAACCAGTTAATGATGTGATTCCACATAGGCTTGTCGTTTCTCAATGTCTTCAAAAATTTGTCGGAATTGGTCTAGCTGATCTTGAGGAATATTCGCTGATCCATCCTTTGCCCAGCTTCAGAGATAGCCTACCATGACCCTCTCGTTAAAGTTGAGTTGATCTAACATCACGTCTTGTTCTAACGCTTGGCGTACTTGGGAGAGAACTTGGAGGATTTATTTACTCTTCCAGGGTCTTATGTTTGCTTGGTTGTTTACTCTTCACATTCTCCAATCCTTGCTCTACTTCCATGATTGCTTGGGCTTGAGGCTCAACCTATGATGATGCTGGGATTCCAGCTCAAACAGTTAAGCTAAGATGGTGAAACAGTTCCCTTGAGGGATATTTGGGTCCATTTGAGAGCTATGAGGGGGGTGCCCTAAGGCCTCTTGGGAGGGTTTTTCTAATCAACTGGAAGTTGCATGCACAACATTTGCTTGGGCTCGAGGAGGGGGAACTTTGCTTGAAGGAGGACGCTGTCACTAAACTTCTTGGAAGCCATCCGAGGCAGGATTTGTTGAAGGGTTCAAGGCCTGTTGAGGGCAATCTCAGAGGAGATGGCCATATTCATGGCATAATATGCACTTAAATGATACACGCTCATAGCCCAGCTGTTGAGACTAGATCTTGTCCTGGTACTCTATTTCCACCAAATTCGGAAAAGGCTGGGAAATGTTCATATACACACAAATTCAAGGATATGAAGAAAATATTCTGCATCGTGTGATCTCTGAAACCTGGACAAAGTTTCCTATGGAGTTACCAATGAGTTCCAGTATGTCCAGCTCCTAGAAATCTTCGGGGAGGGAGTACAGACGGAGCCAAATCGAAAAAGCTAGGAATTGCTCCTTGTCACGGTTATTGCAAGGTTCCCTCTGCTTCATAAATAAGCCAGAACTGTTCACAAAATAAGGGCCATTATCCAGGATTTTCTTCTGATCTTCAAGATATTCAAAATTTACTGTGAAGAAACCCTTGGCCCATAGGCAAAGATCAAAGGGATCTTTTGGTTGCTACTTGAGCTGGATCCATCGCAGGATATTGGCTTCCCTAGGCGAGACACCCATGAATTTGCAAATAAATTACATGATCTTGCATAAACTAGAGGGATTGTTCAAGACGATTCCTAGGGATCACCACCTTGGGGTTTTTGGTTGCCTTTCGGAAGCATCGACCTTGCATGCACGCCTATCATTGAGCACCAAGCGCCGACGACTCATGTTGTTTTCCTCTGAGCGGACTGGAACTGGTCGAGGGAGCAGCAGGTGGATGCGTTGCGCTGGTGAGAACTGAATTGAAGGAGGGGCCAATCCTCCTCCCTTGGGAGGCTCCATTTAGAGCCCGCTTTGGCTAGAGCTCACGTGAGGGGACGACGAAAGAAGTGGGAGCAAGAAAAAGGTTAACATTATAGGGATTAAGGTTCCACAAAAAACCCTAGTTGTCTTAGAAACAAACTTCTAGAACTAACTGTAAAGCTCTAGAATTTCAACCCAAAACTTTTAAAATCTCATTTTAAAATAAATACAGTTATAAATTTATTATATTATTATTAATTATTATTATTAATTAATACACCGAAATATAAAATAAAAAATCAATAAATAGTTTTCCACTCACCGGCATAAAAACCAAATTAGGTTAGGACCTGCTTTTTCCCCTACTTTACTTTCATATTCAAGTAATTATTGCTTAATTTTCCGTTATCTCCAACGTATCTTTTGATTTCCACCCATCATTATAGTTATAAGTGCACAATAGTACTAGAGAAAGTGCGTTAAAAAAATGACGATTTTGAAGTAAATATGCAAATGGATAGGGTCAAAATCTGAACAATTTTTTTTCAATACCAAAGACAATCACTTGCCGTCGTTTATTGGATCCATCTCATTGTCCACGCATTCACTCCACTCTATACAAATCCATGTCCAGAAATATACAAATAATATCACCAGCTGAATTTGGAGATATAAATTATATCACGAGCTGAACATTGGAATCACGGTTTTCTGGTTTTTCGGTGAGGTCATATAGGGGCGAGGACCAAGTCAACTGGCAGTGCTGGTCGCAAAGGAAACCATGTTTAACAATTGGATTTCTGTGACTGATATACCCAATTTCCTCTCCTCTCAAAGTTATTTTGAAAAATGAGTTGCGATATTACCGTGGGAAAAGCCGTAGTTGCGATATTACTGTGGGAAAAGCCGTAGTCTAACAGACTGCTGAAAATTTTACTAATATTTTGATATATTTTAACAAAAATTTTGTAAATTTTAATTAAATATTAAATTTAAAATATTAGATGTTTCAAAAAAATTTGATAATATTAAATTTATTTCTATCTTCACAATATATTCATGATTTAAATGTTATTTTAAAACTTTTTACTCAGATTGCAACCACTTTTTAACCATCAGATAAAATAGCACACACTCAAATATATTCTATTATATTTCATCAAGGAAATTACACACATATTTATACAAGCAAAAGCCTTAAGATAGGAATTTTATCTTAGACGTACAATAGTGTGATTGAGAGATTCTCTCAACCACACACTAAACTAGGAGAAACTATATCCTAGGAACAAACTCCTCAAATGAAGAATTACAACTATAGACAAGTAGGAACTAATTATTTCTAACTCCCCCCCTTAATGACTACTTGTCATGATAGTGATTCACAAAGTCTGGTTGTGGTCAAACTGCATATATGTACCTGCAAATCCACCACCATCAGGCGAATTGCATGTGCAGAACCTCCAAAACACAATCTGCCTCTCTCGAACAGATCCACAACTTCTTCGATCTGCCTCTTCTCACAAATCGTCAAACGAAGATGAGGATTCCCGCGAATCCCCTTGAAGGTGAATTGGCACGATTTTTTCATAGAATTCCGCTCCAGTCTGGTAATTTGGTGCGGTGGCGCGATTAATGGTCTAACAGACACGCCAGTTGCGCTTCCTGGCGCTACTGTCAGCGCGAAAAGCGCGCCAATCCCCTTCTACTCAGAAAATTAAAAAATCATCTGAGTCCGAGCCAGGTGTTCTGCAGTCCACCTGCTCAATTAAGCACAAAGCTCTCGTGTACACGTGGCCACAAAGGCACCTCAAGCCACAAAGACTCTATAGATGGTTTCTGGCTCACCACCAACCATCACTTACAGTGACAAAAGATGGTTTCAGGCTGACCATAAACCATTACAAAGTGGTTTTAAGATCACCACGAACTTTCAGATGCTTTCAAAAACTTACATTTCATTCCACATTTTAGAATTTCTAGGTAATGACCATTACAACAGCTGGACTTGCTTATAACATGCTAGGGAGTCTATTCCACAAACCACACTAAATGAAACAAACATCTACTTTGTTGTCCACCATAAACATTGTCATTGCTCCTTTACCTCATCTGTGAGGGGTCCACTGATAAAGAAACCGGAACATAGGCACTCATAGCCACACTAAGAGAACACAATTTTCCCTTCAAGAGCAGTAATCCAGGACTCCACGGTTCAATCCTCCATCACATTTCAATATCCAATTCTCCTGGCATCCCAACATAATGCCACTTCCCTTACTCACAGTATCAAGGCCAGTCACTGTTTTCAAGCATATTGCTTCATGCTCGCTAACAATCTGCAACAGGATCTCTATCATCCTCCAATCTCTGATGCAACTCCTCTAATGTCATATCTGGTTGTTAAGAATTCCTGTAAATAAATTTGTCTATTGTTGGAATGGCCAAGTCCAACATAGACTTAAACTGGTGAAGATAGTTGGTCGGACTAAATTTCACAACAATACGTCCCATTCTTAGCCAAATTTACAATATTTATGAATTCACATCATCCACACTGAGCATAGACAAGAAATTAATGTAAATTAAAATAATATCACAAATCCAATAGCAAGTTTGTTCCACCAAAACTAAAATGCATGGAGCTCCATAACACGACTGAGATCCATCATTGTTGTACCATCAAACCACTGATGAACTCTCTACATTCGTCGCTAGAAATTTTTGTATCTTTGAATTTGGGGGAGACTACCTTACGGCCTTGCAACAAACATCGTCATCATAACTGGGAGCTCTTAGATTTGCTATCGAAAAATCCAAGGCCTCTTTGAATAGTGATAGCTTTAATCCCGAAATGCTTTTCCTAATGTCAAAAACCGTAACAAGATATATCGGTAAGGGACATCCTTGATCTATAACCATATTTCTCTCATATTTTAGCTTAATAAAGGCACCACCGATCCAACATGAGGCACCACCATGGAGATGACCACCTGAAGAGTCACACTCTGCTCACATGCAAGAGCCACACACGCAACCTTTCCATGCTCCACGCTCACTGCACCACCTTACCTAGCATTCCATTTAACAGTCCACCCTTGTCCACACTATTCATCTCTTTTATTCAACTGAATAACACCATCCAGCATCCAGATCCTCAAAATATGCAGGCCGCCACTAAACACAACAGGAAATCATGGAGTTTCCCTATCCATTGAGTGTTGCCACCAACTACTGCTCCATAGTGACCCCGGATCCTTTGATCTCACCACTGATTGCTTGGCATATACTGCCAGCTCCACATCACAGTAGATGTGCTACCAAAAACAGTGCATCAAGGCACCACTATTGCTCCCGCTCGGCCTCTAGCTCGACCACACTGCACCGATCGACCCAAACGCATCCTTCACTCCAGATCCACACTTCATTTGCAACAGATCATGTCTCGATCCGTAAACTAGATCGAAACCTCACCACTAAAACTGGATCTGCCAATCGACTGGGCACAAACTTACCACAGTAGCCACTTCGACTTTGCAGGCACAAACAGGTTGCTCCATGTTTCCACGCTGCCAGCAAATCACTTTGAGATCGTTCCACTCACGAACCCATCAGAATTCAGGCACGTCGGCCACTTCTCCAAACAGCACTCTACCTTCCAAGGTCGACAGGGATTTCACTAATCTTGATGCTAGGATCATTGTGGAAAAAGTCACCTAAAAACCACGAACAGTTCGCTGAAAATACCGACTCCACAGAACCGTACAGAGCACGGAACAGTGCAAGGAATGGCCTAATCTTACTATCCAACAAACTATGGTCACTATCCAAAGCACAAAACACACCTCCTCATATCTGATAGCAGTTACAGGCTTCATGCCTCTTCAAGCCAAATCTCATTGTTCTCAGGCCAAATGCCCATGCACATCAGTAAGCTCACATCAACGAGCCATAAATGCCACGCTCCAACCATGATCTGATCTCTTAGACTGCACCAGGTCAAATAAGAGTTTCTCCCATGCAGATCTGGCACCTTCAAGCAAACAACAACACACGAGGCAATCTCCACCTCTAGGCTCCACACAGATTCAGGTGCAATCCAGCAACAATGCAATCTGACAATAAGCACAGCGTTACGAGATATTGATGAGATCAACTCACTCAAATAAAACATGGCGTTGTGAGATATTTGGTGAGACTGGCGAGATCTCTTGGTTGTGATGATCTGCAAACAAAGAGATATGCAACAATATTCAGGAAGAGATATGAAACAATCTATGCACCGATCCTCTTGGATCTTGTAGATCAAGTGATCAGTGCGACACTTTTAGACATTCTGCTCAATGAACCTTGGAGCACCTCCGCAACCTTCGGTCTAAGTCGAGCTGTCGCCCTATCTCCACACAGGCCTTTCCCACTAAGTGCAGGACAAACCAAAACAAAATAAACTGCAAACGAACTCTCTATCTGTTATTTCCCTCAGCAATAAAACACCCACAAATCTGATTCGAGCGATCTTGTCTTCAGTTTAATATTGTAAGAACATCACTATGCCCACTAACAGGACTACAGCCACGCTGCCACTGCGGCCATGTTGCCACGCTTACTCGGCCTCCTGTGTGAAGGCACCATCGATGGCCACAGGATCTCGGCCTTAAACAAATACAGGTAGCCACATCACCACGATCAGATCCGCTGCTTGATACATGCTGATCTAGTCTCATCCACCACACACAGGCCACTTAGAAAATATATCATATCCAACGATACAGTTGACTGATACTCGGGCAACAACTTTATTATCACACAACACCACACTCCCTCGAATCTCGGAACTCTCGATGGACAAACTAGAACAAATTATACTTTCTGATTTTCCTTAGGCTAGGACTAGCCAAGCCCACGAGGGGCCGAGGCCCAGGCCCTTATGGGCTCTGAAGCTCTGATACCAAGATAAAATAGCTCACACTCAAATATATTCCATTATATTTCATCAAGGAAATTACACACATATTTATACAAGCAAAAGTCTCAAGATAGAAATTCTATCTTAGACGTATAGTAGTGTCGTTGAGAGATTCTCTCAACCACACACTAAACTAGGAGAAACTATATTCTAGGAACAAACTCCTCAAATGGAAAATTACAACCATAGACAAGTAGGAATTAATTATTTCTAACTCCATCCTCAACTCCGGTGAACTTGTCCATTGGAAAAGGGAAAAGGCGTAAACCTGAAGAGCTTTATCTTCCAATGCAAGCTACGTTCTGGATATTTGACATATACTATTCAAATATACTTTACAACTTTGCGTTAGTTTAGAACTATATTATACAACTCTGCCTTAGTTGATTGAACCATGCAGAAGCGTAAGATTCTCACATGGCTACAAAAGGGCTAAAGAAAGGTTCAACGGAGGCCCTTGTCCCGGACATTGAATTTCATTGCATTTTTTTAATAGGTTTGAGAATTTCAATTTTATTATTTCAAGATGGTAAGGATTTAATTATAAGTTTGGGAATTTGATGTTTTTGTTTTTAATTAAATTGATTAATTAAAAAATATCATATAAACAAATGTTATATGAAATAATTCTTTTCTTTTGGATATGTGGTATTGATAAGTTATTGTAAAATAGTTTATTTATAAGTTAAAAAATTCCCCAATAAAATGGAGTATAATATCTTTTACGATTAAGAATTTAAGTTATTTTAGTTTTTAATAGTAGTACAAATGAAAGATTCAAATTTATCTCAAAAGTAGTTATTTCATTTATGTTATTTTAATTAAATTAATTAATTAGAAAATGACATATAAACATATGTTGTAGTATTTTCTTTATGTGGATTTATTAAACCATATTATTGTTTATGGTATTAAAACAGAATCCCATCAGTAAAATTCAAAATAAATGAAATGGAATCTTCATAAATAAAATTATTATTATATAATAATATAAATAATATATAAATAAAATAATCATATTATGTTAATAAAATATTTAAATAAAAAATTATATAATAATATTTTTAAGTTTTTTTCCTAAAGCTGCACTGTGATTTACTATATAAAATTACCTATTTAATAAATTGACCACTCCATGAATGGAAGCTTGCATATGACTATATACATTATTCACGGTTACCCATTGTATTACTCAAATCAAGTTAGAAAAAAGAAATGTTAGAAATTCATAAATCATCTTGATATTAGAGATATGATAATTATGAGTTTATTGTCGGGAAGTCAAGTTAAAAGGAGGAAATGTTAGAAGTTCATACTTTAATTTGATATGATAGATACGATAATTAATAAGTTTATTGTTGGCACTCTGTGGGTGTAAGGTTTTAGTAGTAACCTATGTTTTAGTTCACAGCATTTTATGTATATATTTTAGCTAATAATAATGATTTTATTTGGAATTGGTTTTTTTGGTTTAGAAGAACAATGATTAAAATGGAAAAAAAATCATTTTTTCATTAATTTTTTAATTTTCAAAAAAAAATCACATACATCATTTCTCTACGGTCTAGGGCGGTCTATAAGGAGTTGGAAACAATGTTGTAGTGTCCATTGCATCCAAGCATGTTGAATGATTGTAGTGTTAGAGTAATGCCTATCCAAATGTAAAGGAAAGATAAGAATCTTCATAATAGGTTAGCAGCTTCATTGATTTAGTGTAAACTATATTAATAAAATGATTTTATTTTATATTTAATTTAAAAAAATATTAATTAGGAATAAAAATAATATATCATAAATATTTACAGGGCTTTGAATAGTTGGTGACTGGGTTATTATTTCAAAATTTGTGATATAATCCCAACAACTTAATCAACAAGAAAAGAATCACAAAAAAATCCACTACTCAAAGAATGATATTCTTTTCATGCTAGAGATATGGCTTTAATATCTGGAAATAGAATATCACAATCACTTTGTAGTAAGTGTTAATAAGTAAGAAACAACCTCAAATAGGAGCATTTGTTTTCTGCACCATAAATTCATCAAAAGGAGAGTGATAATATTTAGAAATGTCTGCATTCTTATATTCTGTTATAATATGAGTACCACACTACATTAGAACTCTAGCTTTCCATAAATCATTAGCATCCATATTCCTCTCCTTATACATAAAATGACAAAGCTAGACCGTTCAAGAATTATTGACTTTTTCTAAGAGGAAATTTAGAATCCGCAGATAGTCTTGAATTATTGACTTTTTCTAAGAGGAAATTTAGAATCCGCATCTTTGTTCATCTTTCACTCATGTAAAAGTAACCCAAGAATCACTAAATAAGTAGATAACCTATTTTAATTTTTTCTTTATTTTACAAACAACACTAGTTTTAGTGTCACAAATTTTCATAATTATTTGACTCTTCTCAAACTCATTCTTAAAACGAATAAAATAATTACCTACAAATAAAGTATACTTCCCCTCCATATAAAACAAGATTCCCTTGTAAAACCAATCAAAA
>APFE030030506.1:105559-153791 GCA_000404065.3 Pinus taeda | reverse complement strand
TACTAACCCCATACTTGAACACAATCTCTGCAAACCAAACTGCTTCCTTGCTTGCATGAGTGGCTGCCATGTATTCTGCCTCTGTAGTTGATAGTGCCACTACAGATTGTTTCTTACTCATCCAACTGACTGCACCTCCAAATAGGGTAAACACATACCCACTTGTAGATCTTCTCTGATCCAGATCTCCAGCCCAGTCTGCATCAACAAAGCCATGGATATCCAACACTCTGTCCAATCCTGGTCTTCCTTGGTAGCACAAAACCATAATCACTAGTGCCACGCAAATACCTGAAAACCCGCTTCACTGTTGTATAGTGCTCCTTCCCTGGTTTTGACATAAACCTGCTCAATACTCCCACTGCATGTGCAATGTTTGGTCTAGTACAGACCATTGCATACATCAGGCTACCAACTACACTTGCATATGGAACATGGGACATGTCCTCTTTTTCTTCTTGTGTCTTTGGACACTGTTCAGTAGATAGCCTCACACCTACAGGAATAGGAACCTTCACCGATTTACTATCCTGCATATTAAAACCTCTGCAATATTGTCTTGACATACTTCCTCTGGTTTAACCAGAGCTTCCTCTTTCTTCGATCTCTTTTAATTTCCATGCCAATATAGTTTGGAGCACCGAGATCTTTCATGTCGAATTTGGAGGACAATTGGGTCTTCAAATCCTGGATAATTTCTTTGTCATTTCCAACCAACAACATATCATCCACATACAGGACCAGATAAATAACATGGTCACCAATTAATTTAAAGTACACACAATGATCTGCTTTGCTTCTGGTGAAGCCAAGTCCCCGTATAAATGTATCAAATTTCTGATACCACATCCTGGGTGACTGTTTTAACCCATACAGAGACTTCTTTAACTTGCATACTAGTTCTTTCTTACCCTTCACCGCAAAGCCTTCAAGTTGCTTCATGTAGATTTCCTCTTCCAAATCCCCGTGAAGAAATGTTGTCTTCACATCCATCTGTTCTACCTCAAAATCAAAAGCAGCAACAACAGATAAAAGTAGTCTAATAAAAGTTACCTTGGCAATAGGAGAAAAAATATCACCAAAATCAATTCCCGACACCTGGGAATAACCTTTTCCTTTTGCTACCAACTGAGCTTTGTATTTCTCCACCTTTCCTTCTGCATTTGTCTTCTTCTTGAACACCCATTTGCTGCCAATGGGTTTCCTCCCAGTCGGCAACTCCACTAGATCCCAAGCCTCATTTTTGTGCAAATATTCCATTTCATCAACCATGACCTCTTTCCAGAGTTTTCCATCCTCTGAATCTACTGCTTCCTTCACAGTTCGGGGATCATCATCAGTAACAGATAAAGCAAAATTTGAACAGAAAGCAGATGGACTATACCTTTCTAGCTGCTTTCTTTCTCGAACTGATCTTCTCACACCCGAAGTTTGTGGCTCTTCATCTTCTGATTCCTCCTCTTCTATAGAGTCTGATTCTTCCTCCTTAAACTCAAAATCTATCTTCTCAGGTTCCTTTGGTTGGACTTCATGTTTAATAACATATTTTATCTCTCTGAACACCACATCTTGGTTGTACATAACCTTCCTTGTTACTGGGTTCCAAAGCTTATAACCCTTTAAACCATCCTTATACCCAATAAAGATGCACTTTTTAGATTTACTATCCAAATTGGTTCTTTTCTGCTTTGGAACATGTACATATGCATCACATCCAAATACTCTTAGATGTGAAAGAGAAGGTTTCTTACTAGTCCATACCTCTTGTGGAGTCTTATCCTCCAACACTAATGAAGGTGATCTGTTAATCAGGTAACATGCTGTCTCCACCGCATCTGTCCAGAATTCTTGTCCTAACTTGACACCACTGAGCATGCTTCTTGCCCTTTCATCAATGTCTTGTTCATTCTTTTTGCAAATCCATTTTTCTCAGGTGTATATGGAGTAGTCTTCTTCCATGCTATACCACACTTCTTACATAATTCTTCAAATTCCTTGCTACAAAACTCTCCATTGTTATCTGTCCTCGTCACCTTTATCTTCTTCTCTGTTTGGTTTTCCACCAGAGCTTTAAATTATTTAAACTTGTCAAAGACTTTAGATTTCTTCTTGAGGAAATATATCCATGTATTCCTTGAGAAGTCATCAATAAATGATACATAGTAGACAGACTTACCCAGTGACGGAACCTTCACGGGTCCAAATACATCACTGTGTACAAGATCTAATATATGTTTTGCCCTCTTACCACTAGAGGGGAAATTCACCCGATTCTGCTTCCCATATACATAATTTTCACAGAAATCAAAATCCAAAGAGCTATTAGTCATACCTTCTACCATACCATTACCATGAAGTATTCAAAGGCCCTTCTCTCCAATATGTCCAAGCCTTTGATGCCATAGCATGGTCTTTTCTCCAAAGACCAAAAGATTTTCTGCTCCGCTTTCACGAACCACAAAACTGTTGTACCCATCAATAATAGTACTACCTTGCAGCTTGTATAGAGTTTAAATCCTAACTCCCTGCATTAATACTAGTGCTCCCCGAACCATCTTGCAAGTGTCTTTCTCGAACACTGTTTTTACACTTGCATCATCCAGCTTGCTTACAGAAAATCAGATTTCTGGCCAATGCAGGAATATGTAGAACACCCGGAAGTGTTCTAATCCTTCCACCTTGCAACTTCAACTTTACTTTTCTGCGACCAACGATTCTAGCCTTCCTGTCATCCCCAAGAAGACATCACCACCATCATATTTCTCATACTCGCAGAACCACTCCCTATGGGGAGTGAAGTGAAAAGATGCACCTGAGTTAATCAACCATGCCTCATGATCTACATGTGTACTTGAAGAAGCCAAGTACACATCCCCAGCTTCATTTAAGGTGGTTTTTGCCTCTGCAGAAGGAGCATCATCAGATCCCTTTCCTTTGTTAGGAGCTTTACAGTCCCTTTTGTAGTGCCCTTCCTTTCCGCATTTCCAGCACACCACCTTTACAGGTTTTCTTGGAGATTTAGATCTCCCTCTAGATTTAGATCTCCCACTCGATGACTTATTTGTGTTTCTGTTCTGGGACCGTCCTCATACAGACAAGGCATCACCATTCTGGCTCTCCATATTTTTATGTCTCATCTCCTCCGTCAACAAGGATGAGACTATTTCATCAAACTCTAAGGCAGATGCATTGCTACCTATTACAATAACCAGACTATTCCATCAATCTGGTAGAGAACACAACAAACTAATGCACTTATCTTCATATGAAATTTTAATATCAACAGTCAATAACTAACTTACCATAGTATTAAATGCATTCAGATGCTCTGTCACTGAGTCTCCATCTTTCATCCTCAGGTTATACATCTTTTTCTGTAGGAATAATTTATTCACTAGAGACTTAGATTGGTACAAAGTCCCTAACTTGTCCCACAAATCCTTCGACGTAGCTTCCCCTGATACATTTAGCAATACTTAATCTGAGACACACAAACGTATTGTGCTCTCTGCCTTCTCATCCAACTTCTTCCATTCTTCATCGGACACTCCTGCTGGTTAGTACCTGGATCTACTGTAATCCACTGATCTTTATCCACCAAAAGATCCTCCATATTGAGTTTCCATAACTCAAAACTCTGACCATTAAATTTCTCGATCTCTATCTTTCCACTGCTCCCCATCTTCATCCACCACCAGAATCAATCCCACAAATCTCCCACTGAACAGGGTCTACCAAAGGCCCGAGTGAAACCCCTTAGCAACAAAGGCATCCCCTTGAAGCCGAAACAACGCTGATACCAAAGGTAGGTTTTAACCCTGTACAAAAATTACCTGCATACAAATTCTAAGAACAGAAAATAAACAATGCGAGAGCATAACACATAAAACGCATATACATAGAGATTTTCCCCTGGATCCCAAAACCAAGACTACTGGCTTGATTTTTCATTATGTTCCTTTCAATGTTACAATACATATTTATACATGTTGAAGCATCCAATACCATGGACCAAAGCCATTGCATCCAAAACCATGGATAGAAAACCATAATGTCCAAAACTATGTGCGAAAACCATGCACAAAACCATAGGTAGGTCCGCCAAACCTAATATAGGGTCCAAAAAAAAATTTCCCGGGGCACTGCCCTAGTCCTCGTAGAGGGGGGCTACTCATCCCCCTCAAAACCATTGTGACCCCCCCACTACGCAATCGATGCAACAAAGGGGGGACTCCGCCCCCCCTCTAACCCCCCAGTTAAACACGTAGGTTAGTCGTGGATAGAATATAGCACAACCCAATAACATACTTCCTTATTCTAAGTGTATGGAATATGTATTCTGCCAATATAGTTAGGGATTTGCACTGACAACAATGATAATGACATATTAGTATGTTGAATATTCTTGGCATCCTCATTGATGAACTAAATTCCCTATTAGAGAGGTGTCATGATTTTTAAGATTTACTTTAAGTAAATTAAAACATTAAAGTTTTCAAGGGTTTAACATAAATAATTTGAGTCAAAGACATGGTAAATTCTTAGAAAACAAAAGCATTAGTTAAAAATTTCGATTTGTGAAGTAGATAAGATTTGGTGTACACCATTGTAAGGCACATGGATTTATTTTCTTTGTAAATGGTCTCATTACAAATCTTAGAAACTTTTCAATTTAGTGGATTATATTGTTTAACATTTGTGCATTTTCACATCTTTGGAAAAAAGAAACATTGTAATAGGTTGATCTCGATAGTGATGCAAAACTAGTAGGGTTTCAAGTAATAGATATGCCCTTCTAGCTATGATAAGATGCTTAAGCACATTTTAAATTAATGTTATTTTATATCCTTACCTTAACATCCCAAATTTCAGACCAGTCATGCTTCTTAGAAGTCATGGGCATTACACTAAGGAATAAGGCTTGTATTGAAGCCTGAGCAACTTATCATCTTGTGTATCTTACCATATGTATGTGTTATTTTAAACTTGAAACACAATCAGATTTGAGGATATTTCTCACTCGTTTATGTGGCTGATCTAGGTGGATATTAGTGGCCACCCGCCTAGTCCACCTAGACCTCTGAAGTTGTTTTGACCCCCTAAACAGTGTTTTTCTAGGTCTGCAACAACATGAATCTGCGACAAAAATATAGTACTCAGAGATATCTTTCCAACGAGGTATTGTACATGCCAAAAAAATATCATATGACAAAGTTACAACCCTAGGAAGTTGGCTTCCCAACTAACCCTAACAAGGCCCACAAACTCTTGGTGTTTCATCTCTTGGGGTTAGGGTTTTGGTTGTTTAGGATTTTCCTTTGTCTTTCAATAATAAAAAGGCCCTTGAGGATAAATGTACCATATTTTAGAGGCATTTAGCCACCACATCTATTCTTAGAGATAAGCTACCATCACCAGAGCTAGTTTATTTCCATTTTGTATGTAATCATATTTTAGTTCTTTGATATTAATGAAATGAAGTTTTATTTCTGCTGCATCTCTGTGTTTATGTTTATATCAATATTTTGTTTCGTTCCAACATAATTATAGATTAGTGGTATCAAAGCAGTCTACTCTTTCTATGTTTTTGTTTGCATTTCCCCAACGAGGTTATGGTATAAGGAGTTAGGGTTCGAACTAGTTGAACTTTTGCAAGACCAGCATCGCAAACCCCAACGACCTCCCATAGAGGAAGAAAAGAAAGATGAGGGAGTAGGAGATCATTTCAAAATATTTCTCAAGGAATCCCTTGAGTGATAGAGGAACACGATGATCGATAACTTTTCCTAGATCCTTCAACGACTACCCACAGGTGACACATCTTCATCCAGCAACCACTCTGGAGGCACCACTCCTTTAAAGGTACAAGTTAAGTTTGACATTCCCATATTTGAAGGCCAAGTAGATGACAACGTCGTATATTAATGGTTAAATATGTTGGAATGATATTTTTCGGTTCATGACTTTTCTAATCGGGAAAATATTACTTTTGCACTCCTCAAAGCCGACCCCTCATGTCAAGGACTGGTGGGAAACCTACTGTGAACAAAAGGACAAGAGGGAATCCACACTGTTTTTATCTGCATCCAACTGGAATTATTTTCAAGACACCATCAAGGAAAAATATTACCCTTTCTGGGGCTATGAAGATAAATACATAAAGTGGATCATGCCGTGGCAAGAAAGGGACCAAGATATGCTGGAGTTCACAAATATTTTTCATACCCTTTGCACAAAGTTGGGTATAAAGTATTATGAGTGGAATTTGGTACTCAAGTACAACGAATATCTACATAAGTACATCTAGGATGAGATGGAGTTACTAGACATGTCGTCACTTGGTTTCGCCTATCAATAAACTATCAAGATCGAGTAGAAATTTAAATAGAAAGAAGCGAGACTTGGGATCTATGAATATGAAGCAAGGGAGAGGCACCCCAAAACCATAGAACAAAGGAGAAAGCCAAGGCGAGGTGACATAGGACAACCTGCTGAAGTTGCAAGCAATGAATAACACCATGAAGACAAAGAAGGAAACAAGGAAATGGTGTGAGTTCCATAAGAGCCCCACTCACAACAAAAGTTTGTGTCGAGCCAAGTAGTCACTGGTGGCCAAGCTGAAGGCTTCCAAATAAGATTCATGCTCTGAATTTGAGTTAGAAACTGACAAGGGGAATGAGAAAGCGAAACATATTATTGATGCAAAGCCTAGTGCCATCATTGCCACCACCAAGGTCTAGAAGATTGAGGTCGAAGATCCAAAGGAGGGGGAGCGAATCTTCCACTCACAGCTGTGAAGGGTTCTTCATTTTAGTTGATTGTCGGCAATGGAAGTGAAAAGAACCTCATTTCATCATAGGTCGTGAAGCGATTGGGCCTACTGACCACACCACACCCACATCCATACACCATTAGTTGGATTCACCAAGGGTGAGATCTCTACATCAACCAACAATGTTGCCTTTCCTACAACATCAAGCCCTTCACATATGAGGTATTGTGTGATGTTTCTCTAGTTGAAGTTTGTTATGTATTATTAGGTCAACCATACTTGTGGAAGCATCATGTTGTGTATGATTCTAGGCCTCACATTGTCATTATTTATTTAGGCAATAAGTTATACAGGATATTGGAGGCAGCACTTCCTACCACCATCTCTTTGATCTCTGCAAAGAAATGTAGTAAGATCATTTCCCAGACCAGGAAATTTATCTTCTGTAGTATTCGCCCTCAGGGAAAGAAGAAGATTGTGGCCACATCTAAAACCTCTATATAGGTCTCCTCTGCATGGAAGAAACATATGGACAAGGTCGTGGAGGAGTACAAGGACATCTTCACCTCACCCATAAGGGTACCCCTACACTTTCAGGTAAAACACTCCATCAATCTAACCCTAGGCATGCTGCTACTCGATGGACTGATCTACCAATGCTCTATTATGGAGAACAATGAAATTAAGAGGTAGATTCAAGATCTGTTGCATAAAGGGAACATCAGGCCAAGTTCATCGCCCTGTGGGAGCCCAATGATGTTGGTACAAAAGAAAGATGACCCCTAGAGACTTGGTATTGACTATCGGGTGCTAAATAAGATCACTATCCGGAATAGGTATCCAATCCCATGGATTGATGACCTTTTGGACCAGCTCAATGGGGCCAAATATTTCAGCAAGATTGAATTGAAGTCTGGTTATCACCAGGTACCAATTGAACCCTCTGATATGTGGAAGACAACTTTCAAATCCAAGGAGGGCCTTTTCGAATGCTTGTTCATGCCTTTCAGGTTGAAAAATGCCCCTGCAACCATCATTTGGTTGATGGAAGACATATTGTGGCCCTTTACCAGCTTGTTTGTGGTAGTGTACCTAGACAATATCTTTATCTTCAGCTGGAGTTGGGAAGAGCAGATATACGATATCCGACAGGTCCTTCAAACCCTGCGACAACACAAATTGTGTGCCAATTTGGAGAAATGCACTTTCAGTATGACCCAAGTTCAATCTCTCGTGTACATTGATGAGCGAGGTGTGCATGTGGACCCAGCCAAGATACAAGTCATTCGGTATTGGCCAATGCCAACCAATCTAAAAGAGCTCCATAACTTTCTGGGTCTTTCAATTTTCTGTTGCCAGTTCGTATTGGGATTCTCTCATACCACTTGGACTTTGAGTCAAGTTTCCAAGGACAGAGCGAAAGAAAAGTTATTTTGGTCTGAATCCCAATGAAAGGTGTTTTTCTAGATGGAGCATTGCCTCTTCTCTGCAATAGTGCTCACATTATGAGACTTGTAGAAACCATTTTAAATTGAGACAGATGCCTCCGACTATGCTATTGGTGCAATTCTTACCTAGTAGGGGAATCTGGTGGCATATAGCAGTGAGACACTTTCAGATACATTCTAAAATCATCCCACTTATGAAAAAGAGATGTATTTTGTTGCACATCCTTTCCAACAATGAAATAATTACATTCTAGGGAAGGAAAAGACCATCCACACATACCACCAACCCTTGTAGTTCATAAATACAAAAGGGAACTTGCAGAACGATTTCCATCATAAATGATCCACATATCTGCAACAGTTCCATTTGAACATCAAGTACAAGAAGGGAAACACCAATAATGTTACAGACTATCTAAGTCGACCATCAGTTATTGTGTTGACCATTATGCACTCTTGTGGACACGAGACTTCAAGGTGGGTGCATCTTTACAAGAGAAATCCAAAATTTGGAAACACATACCAGATGCTCCTAGAAGGAAAGTACATTCCCAATTTTCATGTCCGAGGTACATTGTTATGCCACCTAGGACACCTCTATGTTCCTACAGGCAAGCATGCCAAGATGATTTGGAAGGCACACTACAATCGGGTCACTAGACATTTCGAAGTAGAGAAAATAGTGGCAGTGCTATACAAGTATTTTTATTGGCCGAACCTTCGAAAGGATGTTGGGAAGTACATTAGATCCTACACTACCCGAGCCATTTCCAAACCAACAATCAAGAAGCAAGGACTATATACTCCTCTGCCTACTCCTAGTCGGCCTTGGGAATCCATCTCCATGGATTACATGTCAGGTCTTCCTTCTACTAATCATGGAAATGATTGTGTGTTTGTGGTCATTGAGATATTATCTAAGATGGGAATCCTGGTGGTTTGCATGAAGAGTGTCAAAACAGAATTCACTGCTAAGATATTCTTTGAATGAGTGTGGGTGCATTTTTTGATCCAACATTCCATTATCTCAAATTAAGACAATAGGTTCCTGAGTACATTTTGGTCAAGCCTCTAGTCGATTCTAGATACCGAGCTCACTAAGTTTGCGACCTTCCACCCCAAAATTGATGGTCAAATAGAGGTCATCAATAGGATGATCATGCACATTTTGTGCATGTACGACTTGAAGTATCTGATGAGCCTTAGTATTGCAGCAAGACTGTTGCAACTCCCAAGGCTACTAACTTTAATTATAAACCTGGGGTTCGTGCAAACTTAAGAGGTATCAACACTATGTGTTCAACATACAATGTGTCCTTCCTTCGTTGTCATGATGTAATGGAGTGAATGTAATGAAATAAAATCCTAAACTAATTACAGAAAATGAAATGCTCGAAATGGAAACCTTAACCTATTGCAAGAAAGAAAATACAAGGAAAAACTATTCTAATTCAATAAAGTAAAGGTCATTAAATAAAAAGGAAAGTCATAAGTGATGTTTATTCCTCCTCTACCATTGTTTTAGAGCATAGGGGTCATGATTCAAAACTAAGGGACAAAACCAATCATTTTGAGAAAATCTAGGCAAGTATATACATGTTGGAAGAGTGCTACAGGAAAATACAGGATGCTACAGGATGTTATAATTCACTGAATGACCAAACAAATCAACTCCAAATTGGATTAGACAATTATATTTATTAAATAGGATGTATTAGGTCTCCATTCCAATTTGAATCACTAAAAGATACCCTTGTTAACCCATGCTAAACAATAGCAGAAAATTACTAGTCTAAAATCTAGAAATTCAAGAACTAGTGAGCTAGTAAATCTATCAAATGCCTAACCTAATCAAGTGAAAATGAAATGGGGTAGAATTTTCTATTAACTGGATTTTTTTTTTGATCTAATGAAAGTGGAATCAACTCGATTGAAGCTTTTTAGGATGTTTTAAAAAATAGCAGAAATTTAATACTTGCCACAAGGGACTTCCAAAAATTTAGATTTGGGAATAAGCAAACTAATCCAAGTAGCTCAATGATTACTATGACCTTCCAAATATGTTCCAAGGATGAAATGATGCTTGTGATCCTAAAAAATACTTACTTTCAAGCATTTAGCCCAATCCTACACCAAGAAATCGTGAATACTAAATGCAGGAATAGAAAAAAACAAGAACAAAAGATGCATGTGAATAAGAAGTGAAAGGAAGAAAAGTAAATGATACAAAAGAGTCTGAGGCTCCTGGGATGGCCAAGCCCAAGGAAAATCAAAATCCTATAAATGAGACCAAGATTTAGAAGCTGAGCATGGCATAAATCTTCATTATTTCCATCAATGCAATTACATCTCTGCAAGAAATGATAGTGGAGCTACAAAAATACAAGTTCTCTCCACAAGAGACTAAGAAAAGTCAACCCCTAGAGGCAAATTCGACTTGGTACTTATAAAAAATTATTAGGACGCATTCCCCATGAAAGGAGGAAGCTTTCCCCTCCAAAATCCATCAATTAGTGGATCTGGTTCCCAACATTAGGAATTTGCATTAAATGACATGGAACACAGCCCTAGATTTTCTCAATCATTGGAGTTCCAGAATTTGTGCAGTAATTTCAGAATATCTTGTTGATTTATTATTCAATATTGATCCTCCTGTAGTAGGGAGCAAGTCCCTAAATTATATCCTCCTCCAAATATTCATAATTTTCCCAATATTCTTACAATATTCCACAAAAATAAATAATATTAGGCACAAATATGCAATTATCCATAAACCTTTCTAATGAATATATTAGAGATAAAAAATACGTTATCTAATGCAAAAAGAGAGGTTTAATGTGTTGAAATATGGTCAGATGGGCCTTAATTGAAGTCTAATTTGGATGCCCATCATACCCCCTAATGAAAGTGTTGCTCATCCTTTGAGCAACTTAATGAACCCATTGTGCCTCATTCATGGCCCTGGTGGCCTCCCTGATTTGTTCTATAGTTGTTCGACACTTTCCTATAGCAACTTTCCACCATCGTGTAGTAAATTTCCACCTTCCTGTAGTAGGTCATATTCTTATTTTAGCTGTTTAGTCATAGCTACCCTGTTGCTTGACTTCTTCTAAGAGGCTTGGGGCTCCTTTCTTTTGGATTGGAGGGAGGTTATCTCTTCTGTTTGCTTCTTATTCTCCTTTCATCTTTTGTTCTATTTTTTTTAGTCACTTTATCTTATGTTTCAATTTTATTTTTTTTTTCCAACCTCTCCTTCTTCTGTAGATCCATACCTAACTATCTCTTTGAATCCATAAAATCTTCTCTATCCATGTCAACCACATTTATCCATGTCTTCTCAAGGTTTGTGCAAGGGAACCCTGTTGCCAATTGTCAATTTCATAGCACTCATCATTTTAGCTTATAGCAAGAGGAGGAGTAATTCATGTTGATGAGTGACGTGAAGAATGGTATGCCAATCTCAAAAAAAGTTTATTCTCCCATTATAATTCTCATCCTTACAAGAAAACTCCACAATCCTTTTTTTTATGGTTATGTTACAAGATGTTTAGTGGAGGAGTTTTGCAAAAATTCATAGAATGTTTGTTTGCAAGAGGTGATAGATCAAGTAATTACTCCTTCTTTTAAGACTCCTTCAAATTTCTAGGGTTTTGTGGCCAATAATCCTCAATATAGGGCCCATTTTGTTTCTTTTGGGACAATCTTGTAGCAAGATGATTGTCTCCTATAGCAGCCCAATGTTTCCTGTAGCAGCTCCATTTTCTCCTATAAAAATGCAGTTTGTGCCTTCAGATTATTATTTATGGTTGCTCTATTGGTTGGCCTCCTAGCAGGTGTCAAAAATTTATTCCCTTCCATTAAATCCTGCACCCATTTCTCCTAGTGCTCCTTCTCGAGATTTTCCATTTTTCCTATTTCTGTGTATTTCTTCTATGCCCTTCATGGTATTTGACTGTTGTTGCTGCTATGTGTGCAGGTCCTTTGTTGTTGCCCAAGGTGTTGCTACTATTGGTGGAGAACCCTGCTTGAAGTGGTAGAGTGCCTCCTAAGTTGGTATCACCCCCTCTACTTGATGGGAAAGGGGAAAAAAGGATTTTGGCTTGTTGTAATGGTTGCACATGATGCTATAGAAGGAGGTTTTCATTTTGTAGCAATCCTTCCTTCTCTTTCAAGGTATTCTAATTGTATGGGAGTGATGAGAAATGATGTAGAGGGTTTGGAGGATGATGATTGGGCTCAGAGGGAGTAGTGTATGTTTGTGAAAATGTAGAGGATGTGCTCTGTGTGTTTTTTCAAGAAATTTTTAGGGTGAGACAGAGTGTAGGGTTTGTTCTTGAGAAATATTAATTAAATTTTTCTTATGAAATGGGATGGATGAATGATGGATAGATAGTGGATATGAAGTGGATGGAGGGCTTGTAGTGATTTGGTGACTTGGAATTTTCACAAATTTCCTCTTTTAACTGATGTCCCCATTCCTCATAATCATCCCCCTTCCTAATTTGGTTTTTCCACATTGCAGGAGTGAGGGAGTTAGCTGCAATTAACTAGTTGAGGGTGGTTGAGACTGTTGACCCATACTTAGCTTATAAAACCTCACCTCTCATGTATTGGCAAGAAATTTGTAACTATAATATGCTCAATATAATAGGTCAAGAATATTGCATACCTGCACCTACCTGATGGTTGTTTGAGAGACATGCATGCTGCCGCTAAATTGATGATCAATCCATGGTCCTCTGGAGGTGATAATTTCATTTGTTTTCTTCTACATAGGTCTTAATAGCTTGATGATTCTTTAAATGATAAGGTTTTTGTGTGCATGTTTCTTTCCAGTTCCCAATTTGCTGTTGGTGGAGTTGATGGATGCCAACCTATATTCTAAACCTCCATCTTTCAGTTACCATGAGTAAGTTATCTTAGTCAAATTTTGCCTTATGGGAGTGTTGGGATTAGTCATGGGTGATGTTCACCTTCCCCACAATTTTCACAATTGTCATACACCCTTCCAACACTTCAAGTCACCATTATTTTCCTCCACAATCCCTCAGCGAACTTCCTGTAGCAGTTCAGGGCATCATGTAGCAGTTTCCTGTAGCAGACTTGTTTTGCCCATATATCCCAAATGGTTTACTGGATTCACCTGAAATTTTCTGAGCATGTTGCCATCATCCTTATGCACCTCCCCATAAAACAAATTCTTGGCCAATGGATGCGCGAACCTCAATAAAAATTAAAAATGATTGTAGGTGATGGAAGCCAATTTCTCAAAAACCGTGCACTAGAATTTTCTAAAATTTCTTGAGCATGTTACCATCATCCATATGCATCAACCCATGAAATAAATTTGCAAATGGATGCACAGATATCAAGAAAATTTAAAATGGTTGTAGGTGATGGAGGTCAATTTCTCGAAAAGTGTGCACCAAAAATTGGTGAAATTGCTTGGGCATATTACTATCATCCATATGCATCTCCGCTTGAAACAACTAGGCAAATGAATGCATGATTTTCAATATATGACAAAAATAATTTTCTACTCTATGTATTTTTGTTTCTTGTAGCAAAACAGAGTCTTCTTGTAGCATGTTAGGACAACAAGAAAAATGTGTGGTAAAAGCTTGGGAATAATGAGTGGATGGTGGAAATATATGAGAGTTATGGATTGGCATGGCCTTGGTCCTTCTGGAGAATTTGAGCAAAGGAGGAGAAAGTCCATGTTTGAATTCCTTTGACTAGGCTTTTAATCAACTTTTATTGTGGTGGCTGACTTATTTTTGTTGCTGGCACAGGTTGGAGAGCACCTGCATTCATGAGAGAGATACATGGAGCAAAGATTTTTTATTCTTTTACTTTTTTTTTTTATTCTAGGCCTACTAGCCGACTCAGTGAGGTTTTCAACCAGTAGGTCTGCCTAGGTGCTTCAAAGGAGGTTTTCACCCATGATCTTTTATTTTTTCTCTTTTTTTCGAACCCATTGACCGCCTCATGGACGTTTTCAATCAATGAGGCAATATCAAGTGCCTCAAAGGAGGTTTTCACTTGAGATTTTATTTTTTCCTCTTATTTTTCATTTTTCAATTTCTTTTCCTATCCTACTCTACCTGAAAAACAAAACCTCTTTCAGGTATAAGAATACTTCCAATGGAGCCATGTGAACATCAAGATTATAGATAAACTTATGTGTAGGCTTGAAATGTATTCTTTGACATGAACCTGAATATGAGAGACCAACTTCATTGATTGAGATGAGATCAAGAATTGTTGAAGAATAGTATGTGGTTGCAACTTACTGATTGTCTGGAACCGTATTTCAATACGGTTTTGATGCCCCTAGTCCACTTGTTGATTTGGATCATCTTGGATGTCTTCTTCTTCCATGAAATTCAAATCTTATTCTTTTTGTTGATTATTCTCTTGAGCATAAAGAGAATCTGATGGTAAATATGAGGGAACTTTCTCAATATTTGATTCTGATGTCTACTCTTCATCAAGTGCAACCCATGATTCTTTTTTCTTTTTATTTGAATCTTCTTTTTTTTCTGCATGTTCTCCTTAAATGGCATCAAGTGAATCTCATTTTTACAATACTCTTCCTAAGCTAAGATTAATCCCATTGAGATCAAGAGGAGATATTTGGAAGTGTTGTACCTCAAAATTGTAAGTGGGCTGAGCTACTTTCTTGTGTGGGTTTGGAAATTGTGGTATAGGTAGTTGAGTGGGAGTGGATATTTGAGATGGATGTGGTTGGGGTTATGGTTGTGGTGGAGGTGATGGTAGGGATAACCTGGAGTTGGGTATGGAGGATATTGAAGAAAACATTTAGGATATTGTGGATGGCCCCCATAAGTTCCTTTCCAACCTTGTTGCCAAGATTGGTTTTGGGGTTGAGATGGCCAAGGTTGTCAAGGAAAAGGCGTGTTCCAATTACTTTGATATGGATGTGCATAAGCTTGAAATTGTGATTTAGGCTCTTGCATCATATTAGGTTTAATAGGCTTCCATGGTCCTCTTAGAGCTACATAACATAGCTGCATTAACACTACATAACATAGTTGCATTGGCAATTGACTTGCTCCATTGTCCTCTTGGTAAACTTCCTTCAATCTTGGTAATGAGGGGAAATATTTAACATCCCGTGATTTTGCATGGACAACACAAATATCACCATTTTCTTTTTTCTCATTTTGTATTCTTAACATTTTTACTTGTTCACTTAGATTGCTAAGAATTTCTATTTTAAAGTTATCAGGCAAATTTACAAGTTTAGCTTGACTTACCGATCTTGATGCTCATTGACTTAATCTTGCCTTCCCTCTTGATATGTGTTTGCACGTTTCAAAAATTTGTTCAAATGATAATTGGAATACATCACCCTACTCATGAGATCAAGGAGATCAATCCATTCATCCCTAATTGTTTTAAGTAAGAGGGTTTTGAGTGTGTCAGATCCTAAATGTAGTTTTTCCCTCTTAACATTATACATGAACCTCTCTATTAGATCCTCAAGGCTCTCATTTTTTTTTATTCATTCTAAATATTTCCTCTTTAAGGTCATGATCTTTATATTTTTCTAGAAATATCTTTTGCATATCATTCCATGATCTTATTGAATTAGTCCCTAAACTCATGAACCATTTAAGAGATCTATCCTTCAATTTGGTGGAAACAATCTCAAATTTTGAGTGTTTAATAAGTAACCATAAGATCTACAAACAATTTCAAATTCAAATAGAAAGGTTTCCAGATCCTTTAACCTTAGACAATGAAAGTTTGGAAGAAAAGATGGAGGGATGTTCTTCATGTGCGCACTAACATCAATATCTTGAATGGGAAATCGAAGAGGATCTTCTTCATTGTCATCATCCCCATCTATTTCTTCTACGTTAACTATTACCTCTTCTTCTTCTACCTGCAAAAATGAATGTTGATGTGGCTCTTACTGCATCATGTGATCAAATGGGGGGGGGTTGGTGTTGGAGAATTTTTTTTCAATAAAAATGCTAATGCAATGCAATTTTCTATTCTTGAAATGAAAGATGCCTAATGCAAATTTTTTGTTTTTGTAGAAAGTAAAAAGAAATGAATCAAACAGGGAAGAAAACAATGCATACTTTGAAACCTCCCCGGAAACAGCGCCAAAAAACTGATGAGTCTCAGTATTGCAGCGAGAATGCTACGACTCCCAAGGCTACCAGCTTTAATTACTCAAGGTTCGTACAAACTTAAGAGGTATTAGAACTATGTGTGCAACATACATTGTGTCCTTCCTTTGATTTCATGATGTAATGAAGTGAATGTAATGAAATAAAATCCTAAACTAATTGCAAAAAATGAAATGCTCGAAATGGAAACCTTAGCCTATTGCAAGAATGAAAATACAAGGAAGGAAAAATTATTCTAATTGCATAAAATGAAGGCCATTAACTAAAAAGGCAAGTCCTAAGTGGTGTTTATTCCTCCTCAACCATTAATTTAGAGCCTAGGGGTCATGATTCAACCCTAAGGGACAAAAACCAATCTTTTTGATAAAATCTGGGAAAGTATATACATGTTGGAAGAGTGCTACAGGAAACTACAAGATGCTACAGGATGTTATAATTCACCAAATGCCCAAGAAAATCAAATCCAAATTGGATGGGACAAATTTTTTTATTGACTAGGATGTATTAGGTCTCCATTCCAAGTGGAATCACTAAAAAATACCCCTCTTAACCCATGCTAAAAAATAACAGAAAATTACTAGTCTAAAATCTAGAAATTCGAGAACTAGTGTGCTAGTAAATCTATCAAATGCCTAACCTAAGCATGTGAAAATGAAATGAGAATTTTTTTTTATTAAACGAAATGTTTATTTGATCTAATTCAAGTAGAATCAACTTGATTGTAGCTTGTTAGCATGTTCTAAAAAATAACATAAATCTACTACTATTTGCCACAAGGGACTTCCAAAAATTTAGATTTGGGAATAAGCAAACTAATCCAAGTAGCTTAATGATTGCTATGAACTTCCAAAGTTGTTCCAAGGATTAAATGATGCTTGTGATCCTACAAAATAACTTAATTCAACCATTTAATCCAATACTACAAGACGAAATCATCAATACTAAATGTAGAAAAAAAAAAAAACAAAAAACAAAAAACAAAAACAAATTATGCATGTGAATAAGAAGTGAAAGGAAGAAAATTAAATGATACAAAAGGGCTTTGAGGCTCCTGGGATGTCCAAGACCAAGGAAACTCAGATTCCTATGAAGGAGACCAAGATTTAGAAGTTGAACATGGCACCAATCTTCATTATTTCCATCAATACAATTACATCCCTGCAAGAAATAATAGTGGAGCTGCAAAAATATGAGTTCTATCCACAAGAAGATTAAGAAAAATCAACCCCTAGAGGAAACTTCAACTTGGTACTTACAAAAAATGCTTGGGAAGCATTCGCCGTGAAAGGAGGAAGATTTCCCCTGCAAAAATCCTCAATTACTGGATCTGGTTCCCAACACTATGAATCTGCATTAAATGACACAAAACACATCCCTAGATTTTCTCAATCATTGGAGCTCCAGAAATTGTGTAGTGATTTCAAAATATATTGTTTATTTATTATTAAATATTGAGCGTCCTATAGTAGGGAGAAAGTCCCTAAATTATATCTTCCTTCAAATCTCCATAATCTACCCAATATTCTCACAATATTCCACAAAAATAAATAATATTAGGCACAAATATGTAATTATCCATAAACCTTCATAATGAAAATATTAATTTAAAAATTACACTATCTAAGGCAAAAAGAGAGGTGTAATGTGTTGAAGGATGGTCAGATGGGCCTTAATAGATGTCTAATATGGCCCATCAACATCCACACACATGGGATGAAAGCCTCTGCTATTCCTAGCATAGATACAACAGAGCTCTCCATATCTCAACTGGTCATAGCCCCTTTCAAGTGGGGTTGAGATTCCTGCCACTATGTCCCATTGATGTGGCCATACCATTTGAAGCTACTCAAGCAGATTGAGATCATGTTTAGTCTGAAGCTGAATGGGATAATAGTTTCTTTGAGTGCATTCATCACATACGTTAGTTGTTCCATGATATATTGGATAGGGCCAATGCTAGTTACAAGTACTATCATGATTAACATTGAGCGCCACGCAATTTCCAGGTGGGCAACAAAGTTTGGTTACATTTGCAGAAGTAGCACCTCGTTGGGCTCCACCATAAGCTTCACCTGCTCCGATATGGGACATACACCATCACCAAGGTTATAGGGGACAGTGCATTTGAGTTGAACATTTCACTATTCTTGGGTCTACACTTAGTATTCAATGTGGAACGACTATGACAATATTGTCCTCCATTGTAAGACACATCTGACATTTCTAAGAAGCTGACACCAACGGAGCTCAACCCAAGCTACATCAATCAGGCCACAATTGATAGGATCATAGACACACAGATCAAGAACACTTGCCAGCATAGGATCCAACTATATCGAGTAGTAAAATCAATCCAACTTCTTCACCAGGGCAAATGGTTCACCAGTGACAAGGTTCAACATAAATTTTGTAACTTCATGGAGGCTCTGCATGCAATGGGGACAATTTATTCCTAAGAGGGGAGGACTAATCCAGGTGGATTTTGGTGGCCACCTTCCTATTCCACCTAGACCTTTAGTTGATTTCATTTGTTTCCTTGATTATAGTAGCATTTACTATTTTTAGCAGTTTTTTCGGGCCCTGAACTTCCGAAGTTGTTTTCCCCCTTAAATGGTGTTTTCTTGAGGTACGCATCGACATGGGACTGTAGAAAATATTGTATTACTCATATATAACTTTTCAACAAGGTATCATACACATCAAACGTAGATCATATGACCAAGTTAAGACCCCGGGAAGTTGGCTACCCAACTAACCCCAACAGGGCCCACAATCTCTTGGCGGTTCATCTCCTAGGGCCAGGGTTTTGGTTGTTTAGGTTTTCCCTTTATTGTTCAATTAGAAAAATTCCCTTGAGCCTCATTGTAACACAATTCAAATACATGTAGCCTCCACATCTCTTCTCAAAGATAAGGTATCATCACCCGAGCTAGTTTATTTCCATTTTGTATGTAAGCTTATTTTAATTCTTTGATATTAATGAAATGAAGTTTTATTTTTGCTGCATGTCTATGCTTATGTTTATATCTGCAATTTTTTTTGCATTCCTACATAAGTCTGGATTAGTGACTCACATCTTTTGGTACACAATTATGCTTTCAGTTGCTCTCAGTGTTGATTTCTTATTTCTGGGTAAGAATGGCATTATTTTTGAAGTAGATGGAAGTGATGTTAAAGTCTAAGAAATTTATTGTGAACAACATAGATCAAGAGGAATAGTAGTGTACTAGTTGTAGTCTTAAAGGTAAAATTTTATTTGTAACCAATCCAAGGACATTTTACAAAAACTAGCATTGAACAACTTTTTCATAACAGAACAAAAGCAAACAATTCCTAAGTTTCAATTAGTTGGAAAACTAAATTTTGGATGTGAAACTAATTTATAAATTAGTTAAATCATTGTGTTCTTGGAACTTGATTTTATGTCGACGCTTCACTTTATATATATAGATTGTTTTTTAGTAGATGGATTGTAGGATTTGAATACATTATCCTCCTCGTGAATGTGGAAATGTAAGAATGTGGTGCATACTAATGAGGTTGCAGGTACTAAGCAAACATGTTGATTCTATCCGGAAAAGATGACCATTGGTACGTACATTTTTTTTTTTCTATTCTTCATTAATAAACTAACAATTGAATGTGTGGCAACACATGGGAGTAAATCAAGACTTGAAGGCTTAACTTAGGAAATTGGAAATTGAGCTCAGGATCTGCAAGGAAAAGGTAAATAAAATTACATGGAAACAACATGAACTAGAAGATTGGAATGAGGAACAATAGGAACACTTGTAAGAATTGGCATGTCAGGTTCAACCCTTAGAAAATGGAAGTGAAGATGATAGAAAAAGGCTCTATGAGATTAAGAAGAAAATAAAACCTATTCAGCGCTGGTCTTATGGGGAAGAGCACATTAAACGAGATTTTCCCCATAGGATGAAAAAGAATGGAAACTAATTTTGTTAGATATATATATCTATATATATATATATAATATTATATATATATATAATATATATATATATAGGCATGGTTGATGAATAGTTATTTAATGATTGTTGAATATGCATGCCCCTGTTGTTTTGGTTGCAGTTTCTTTTATGATTGCGACTATGGATTTTATTTTGTTTTGTGATGTTGCTTTTATTGTTACCTCTTACATTGCCTATTTATTTTATAATTTACCAGTAAATCAAATACCTAGGGGTATTGAAGCAATCTGGTTGAGCTAGGATGGAAGCCACTGAGTCTCGAGAAAGGGGCAACGTGTGAATTACATACTGAGTATGAACATGATAACAAGTACACTGAAAACATAAGTGGTTGGGAAATTTCCGCATGACAACAATGTGATAGCCAAGAAGGTTGGGTGTGTCCATGAAAAGGACAAGAAACAAAATGGAAAAAGGGAGTTCTCTTAACTTTGAATTTATTTCACATGTACTTATTTATTGCATACATGAGAATATATGTATAGATATAAGCATGAAAATGTTGTTTTGTTTGCCAAGATTGTCAAGGATTATTCCAAAGGAAAGACTATTGCTTATGGATGGCATGAAAATAAAAATTTGAACATGACTCAGGCATTATGAACATGGAAAAACAAAAGAGGTAGTATGGCCTGGTTCACCTAACTAGAGATGATGTGGTCTCCAGATTCTATATTACACTATGTAATGTCCTGATTCACATGTATATGTATGTATTGTACATGCATAAATGTGTATACGTTGCATTGTGTCATGAGTGTGTTTGTGATATGTGTACATGGTATCATGTTATGGGTATGTGGTATAACACATGTATATGTATATGTGTCAGTTACTTGTTTGGACTCGTGTACTATGTATTTTTTCTGGGTGGAGGCGGGTTAGTCTCTAAAATACCAATAATTATGTCGAGATAACACTACCTAGTTTGGTAATGCCCATAGTTGGGAATGGGCTTTGGGGTGGAGGTGAGCCTTTATATTCCTTTGTTTCTTTGGCAACCGATCTATCATAACTATTAGTTGGGTACATGGGAAGTTGACCTAGAGGGTACATGGAGCCCTAGAGTAGCATGCCTGTAATCCAACATGGTTATGGGGTGGGTACCAATGAAATTAGCCTGGCAGGTCCCTGGAGCCTTGGAGTAGCATGACTGTTGAGTTGGGCCTTGAAAATAGTATGGAGGGTGCCTAGAGCCTTGGAGAAACCACTTTGGATCAATAGTTTGGTCGTGGAGGACATGTTATCATCCAGGTGATTGTCAGGATACCCCATGTGCATACAAAGAAGAAGTCATCAAATCAAGATAAGTATCAATACTATAGTGATCTTCTGAAATTTTAAACTATGAGCATGATTTATGATAGCTTGGATTATTGAGCTAACCTAATGATATTTTCTAGTTTATGATGAATTGATTTATGTACTAACTTGGTTGCTGTAGGAATTAAGGAAAATTTTGAGTTCACTGCAAACATAAACTACTAATGAGGAATAGACATGGGACTAATCACTTCAGATGAACAAACAACAACAGTGCAAAAAAACCAAAGATTTCAGGAACATGGCCATTGTTGGGCACTAGCACCAATGGTGCCAACTGATTTCCATAAGCCTGTGATGATCAATTGATGGTATTGAGGCAAGGATATGCCTTCATTTTGATACCCCTTCAATGCAAGGAAACATGGAATGGGGGGTCTCCCACTTGCCTGAGGGACTAAGAAGCAAAGAAGTGAAGGCAAAAAAATAATTTTGTTCTTGGTCATGAGCATATTTGAGTGGAATCAAAAGCACATTGGGGGGCGTGCCTATGAATTGTTCGTTGAAGGAATTAGGAGCACAAGGTAATAATGCCAAACATTAGAGGTAGACAACACTTCAAGGAAAAGGAAAAAAATCCAAGATTGTATTAAATAAAAATATGGTCACCGAGTGATGGGGTGAGTCATTGTACATGTATATATCCTATTGTAAAAAGCTAAAATGAGTTGTATAAATAAAGATACATATCAGATGTTTTGTGTCTTTTAAGTAGATTTTTATATATTGTATTTGGCCATTGAACACCGAGGACAGTGTTCCCCTAAGGGGGAGGGATTTGTAATAGCCTAGTTACACTCCCGCTAAATATAAAGTATTGTAAACTAGTTGAGTAGGGACACATGTTCCAAGGCTAAGGTGGACATGCTACCTTGGACATATGAAAATAAAGGGGAAAAGGGCCAAATGGCACGGGGATCATTGGCCTGCAAGACTGGCCCATGATGACTAGGCCAACCACCACAAAAATCAAAGGACAAAGGATAGATGGAGCAGTTTTGGTTGGTCCTTAAAATGTGGACTAGGTTGGACTCTAACCACCAGAATGTAGAGCTTGAAAAACACAAAATATTCCAAGGAGGAAGCATTACTCATGGGCTAGTGATGGCAGAGTTCACGCAATGTTAAGAATATCATAGCATAGAACAAACAGGAGCAGAACAAACTTGTAGGAAGATTCAATACAAATATAGAAGGGGGTTGAGCAACTATTTGAGGTTCCCAGTCTCTTAAGCAGTATCCTCACACCTTGGAACCTGGCTTGAGGGCGACTAGGTTGCAAGAAAAATGATATCTAACTACAAGCTAGTCTATAGTTGGGTGGAGAAGTTTAGACCCATACTTAGTTAGATTTTACAATCCTATAAGTATCTATTGCTTGACTTGTATTAGGATTTTCGAAAATTCTAATGTGTTTTCCCCTATTTATTTCAGTTACAGTTTTTTATAATCAAGTTCGTTTTTCGATGGTTTTTCCATGGTTATGTCAGACCTGTCTATATTACTAACCTACATTCTGGTCATACACCTGATCCTTGTCCTTTCTCGTTTTTGGCACTACTATATTTGTAAATGATTCCATTCATCGTTGGCTACTTTCATCGTTAACTTCATGGTATAATTGATCATCTCAATATTAATAGTAATAAATGGATCAAATATTACCTTAGTAATAGTGTGAAAGCCTTATTCTAGTGGAAATGTCGTAAAGACCTGTGGTTTTTTCTATCTCTACTCTATTCGTTTTTCTTCCATGCCTTTTCTAACGATGTTGTTGATGTGGTAGGCCTTGTGAAGAGGTTGCTTGTAATTTTGGACTTCTCACTCAAATTACATTTAGGTTATTTTGGGGAATGGTGTCTAGGGTCTCAAGTCCTTTGCTTAGTTCTTTTTTTCTCATGTTCTTTGTGAGTGTCACTAGCTTTGCAAAAGGGTTGTTGAGGCCAGGGTTTTATTTTTCTCTAACTTTTACTAATGAAGTTGGAGATTGTAGGGGCGAGGTTTTAACATGCTTTGCAGTGGTCGATTACAAGACCGATTTAATTTATTCTGAGCACCCCTAATTCAGTTGATGTGTTGCACGATCCTTTTCTTTAGTCAATTCGATTCATGAGTGGCACAAGGATTTTCCTTGCTGCCTCTTTATTACTTAAATTAAATAATTGAGATTGTTTGATTTATAGATATATTTTAGTATTTATTTTGTTAACAAAGTAATCGAAATAATACACATATTTTATTGTAGAAATATTTGTATCATTAAGTTAGTTGTGGGTTAGCTTCTTTAAGCTTCAATGCTAATCAATAGTGCTCTAATAACCCTAGAATATTGTTGAATCCCATTTGTTGATTGGTGCTTGTGAATATGGAATGATTTAATCCATACAAATTGAAACATGTAGGTAGTTATGAGTTTCAGGAAATGAATGATGCACTTCTAAAAATGTGTTTGATATGAATCACTTTCACAAAAATGACATAAGAATCTGAAATTTTGGATGCTCTATACACAAATCTTTGTAAACCCTCCTATAATGTACTAGATGTAGATTTCACATGGGTAATCCATAGAAATGATTTTATACACTTGTTGCTGAAATAGAATATCCATAACCTTACACTATACAAAAAATATCTTAGTGCCCTTAAATTGAAATGGAGGGTTAATTACAAGTGAAAATTACGATTAGAGAAAGTGATCTTAGTACCATGCAACTTGTCTTACTGTCGAAATAACCATTTATTATTTATACCTAAGTGATAGAGGGTAGATTATCCTTGCCATATCTATCTGCAATATTAAGGCTTGTGTGTGGTTGTTGTTGTTAGGGAACTGGCTTCACACAATTAAAACTATTAGCCATGAAAATTTCTCAACCTTTTCTGTACGCAAAATATTATATTCAGATTGGAAACACCCCAATAGTTATTCCAGATATCTATAACAACTCCTCATGAACATCAATTTTCTTGGTGGTCTCTTTCACCACCTCCCAAGTATGTGGGCCTCTAACCTCCTTCCTCCTAATCCTCTATATGAAATCTAGGAGGCGACTCAATGGGCCCACCCTCTAGTAGTACCCAACTCTCGATGCTATCCAGCATCAAAGACAAACTACGCCTAGTAGGTGAAGTAACAGATATTTTATGCAACTCTTGTGTGATCCATGTATGTTGGGTCGTGACATCCTCCAATGTAATTCTAGCTGAAACATTGTACCATAGAGGGATCAACGTTGCACTTTGATCCTCAGCTTCTCTCTATCAAGGGTCTGCAAATCATAAACATAATTTAACATATATATAACAAAATAGAAGCATAATAACATATACATTAAATTCAAACACATAAGTTGAAGACAATTTAAAAACTAAATATAATTTCAAGACATAAACACATAAGTTTAAAGAGGATTTAGAAATGCACTTGTAGTATGTGAATATGGTCCACTATCTGTAATATGATCATCAACAAAGACCAAAACATTGCCTCTGATACTTTGATTGGTGTCGGAGTCAGGATCTACGAGTGGATCACAAACTCTGGTTGGGCTATGTAATCTATCACAAGTCTGACCATATATAATAGATCCCCCCACACTGTGATGGTCTACGGTTGGGGGCATATAGGAGATGGATATGCATATTACATATAATACATATTTACTACATATAAACTAATCGAAAAACACATGTTGACTAAATTATAACATATAATACAAAACTATTACATATGATACATATAAACTAATCCAAGAAAAAAATGTTTGACTTAGAAAGAATGTCGACAAGAAAATCATTTCTAAACTCAAGTAGAATAATCTAGTATGAAGTCCTAAAATTTAGGTTTTTTGATAATTTATCAAACAAAGTATTGAGTTCCATGTAAACACAATTGAAAGAAGTGATCGAATCTACCTTCACACTTTTTCCCATTTCTAAATAATGCATTTTATTAATAGGGCATAAATATGTAAATATATATGTAAAAAATTAAAATAAAACTATTTGTAAAACTAATAAAATTTCATGCCAACCAAATACTCCAACAGACTTTAAGTTCTTATAGTGTTTGACTTTGACACATGACATGTACTAGGTGCAAGAACATGAAGACAATATTTATGGTACAACACACTACATAATGAAACAATATGGTACAAATTAGAAAAGAGTCAAAATGTTTTTATTCACTTTAAATGCACTTTTCATCAAGGATTTAATGTATCTATAAATGATGCATTGTTGAAACTTGAACTTCTCTCTATATATGATATGTTAAATAATTATGTTATGTTAAATGTTAAATTCTGTTATAGTTATGTTTTACATGTTACACTATGTTATTTTATGTTGTAAGTATATATATGTGTGTGTGTGTTAAATAACAAAAAAATAGTTATAGAACTATTTTATATTATGTTATATAAATTTATGTTAGAGAGAGTTATATATATGCTAAATGTTATGATATAAGTTATATATATGTAATTTTTATGTTTTGTTATTATGGTTATATGTTTTATATATATAGTTAATAAAATTTAATTAAACAATACTTTTATTTTAATTTTAAAGATATTATTTTATTAAGTAATTATTTTTTTTAAAACTAATGTACTATATTTATTATTAAAATATATTTAAAATTAATAATTAATTTAAATTTAAAATAAAATAAAAAATGAAATACAATTTCTCACTTGATAAATAAAGGTTCACCTTGAGTAACCATATTCATTATGTCAATCTTAAGCTCATAATTTGTTTATTTACTAGTTATAATTTAGGTTGTTTTATGTTTTGGAGTTTGTTACGACATAATTTTTGTTACATTTGTTCGAAATTTAAAATGCGTTTTAAATAACAAAAAATCAAAATATTTAGAATTTGTTTTACTAAATTCCTAAGACAAAACTTCAAAACAAAATTATTCGAAAATAAAAGTGTCTACCATTCAAAACCACAAAAAAATCATAATAAGCATGATACCATTGCAATTATTGAAAACTTATTCAATAAAATGAAAAAAAACCTAAATTATCTAGTTTTTTTTGTGGTTTTCAAGGGTTTTCTTGGTGGTTTTTTGGTTTTCAAAGGTTTTCTTGATGGTTTTTTAGGTTGTTTTTTCATTTTCAAGGGTTTTCTTGATGATTTTCATGGTTTTTTTCGTGTTTTTCATGGTTTTTCCATGGTGGGTTTTCATTTCAAATTAATTTATTTTTTTCCAAGGAAAAATAATTCTAATGGAGAAAAAATGATAGGAAACCTACCTTGGCCTGCAAACAGTGGTTGGTTTGATCTTCGACAACATTGGTGGGGTCACTGCTCCAACTCCCAAATTCTCAGTCAAGCTCTGAAACCCTTTGTCGAGCAGTTAAATTCCTCAGTTCAGTTGTTTCTTACCTCATAGTCTGCAAAACTGGCTTGGTAAACCACGACCACGACTTTTAATCTCAAATAGAGGCTCAATTGAGCTCCTGCGTTAACTCAGGTTACGCAAGAGTTTGATTTAGATTTTGTTTAAATGTTTGATCAAGCTATGTATATGCCCTTAAGCAGCTTGATCAAGAAAATGGCTCAATCGAGCTCCTTTTTTCACCAAAATGTGACCTCACTTTGTCAAAAAGTGTATATATATATATGCAATTTTTTAAAAACTACATGTAAATGAGCATAGTGAAACTTTTAAAACTATAGGAGCTTTCACAGTCAAGGAAGTGTACATCCTATCCCGACAAGATCCTCAGAAGGACCCATATCCCTTTTGGAAGGAACTCTAGCCTGCATACTTATGACCAAAGGTAAACACCTTCCTCTAACTTCTCTCTAGACATGAAATCTTAACAAGGAGAACCTAAATAAAAAAGGATATAAAGGGCCATCATGGTGTTTCCTATGCAAACAACAACAAGAAACCATGGATCACTTTTTAGGAACCTGTGAGTTCTCCCATAATCTTTGGCCCAAAATTGAAATAGGCTTCCATAAAACTGATTGTGCCTACAAAGACATTGTCTAAACTCTCAAAAAATGGCCCAAAATCCCCTTTCAAAGCCAACTTCTAAACAAATTATGGAGGCTAACCCCGGGGGCAATAACGTGGGCTATTTGGAAAGAAGAAAATCAATGTATCTTCAATGACAAACACAAATCTCTAGATAAAATTTGGATCCTTCTACATAAGCAGCTTGAAGAGACCTTGTTTCTAAGCAATTGGGATGAAAAGGATATTCTTCATCTCCCCCAAGAAAATCAATCGTTTACTAGTGGCAACTCAACTAAGCTCCTTCTCCAATAGGACCTATATGCTTAAACTCCAAAGAATCATGCACTGGATTATGAGCTCCACCTCTACTTCACCACTTCAAATTTAATTTCAATGGAGCCTTAAAAGGAAACCTAGGTGATGCTGGAATAGGAGTAGTTATATGGAACTAGAAAGGAGAAATAATATGCATCTATAGAGGATACGTCGGTCATTAAAGTAACAAACATTACAGAACTAGAAGCCTTAATCCAAGGCATCCTTATTTCCTGATAGAGAAGCCTCCACCCTCTTATTGTAGAAGGCACTACTACAGAAAGAGGAGTTTTAAGACTCTAATTTGACACGAAATAGCAATTTCATCTCAACTTACCCCTTTCTATTATTATTTATTATAACTAATATTTATTTGTTTTATTTTGTCTCTATTGTGACATAAGATTTTCATTTTTCTTTGTGATGAAATGCACTTTTTCTATTTATTTTCTTTTGTCTCTATCACGACATAACACTTTTTGTGATGAAATGTAGTTTTCCACCAAGGCATTTCCCATTCACAGTTTCCTTAGAGTGTCGTCAATGGGTGCGCACCTCGGAAATTTCCCATTCTAGTATAGTTTCCTAAAATTCCATCAATGGGTGCACAACCGAGGCATTTCCCATTCCACAATGTATTCTAGTGCTATCAATGGGTGTGCAGTCATGCATTTTCCATTTCATAGTCTCTGCATTCCCACTAGTTATGCTCGTTATTCAAGAATGGGAACATCTTCTCAAAATACCGAAACTTGCTAGTGAGAATAACATTAAGGGTTATATCTACGAGAAAAAATTGCCTCAATACCAATGCTGGGAGACTCATTCATCAGTTAGGAACTTATAATTTTTTTGGGTTTCTTCTTGTTGTAGAGTGTAGGGTTGGGAGTACATAGGATTGAATTTCATGCCTTCCCCTCTGGTTCAAACCTCGAGGACTTAATTTTCTTTAATCATGGAATTTTATCGATTCCTATGTTTACAATTGATTAAAGTAATATATACAAGCCAATGTAAAGATGTAGTGAGCTAGGGAAATTTGATCCAGGGTTTCCTTAAATAAATAAGGGCTTTTCCACAAATTCATATAAGGACACAAAAATTTCAAGTAATATTTCATTCAACAATATACATTTAGCACAACATTGTACATAATAAAACTAATATTGCTAGATTCAATATTTCTCTAGATAATTGAGAACCGATAATTTCCTCTTCTTTATACACAGTTTCCTTTGAAAATTATTCAGACCCATTTTACTACTTTTGAAATGTCCTATAGATCTTGATATGGTAATAGAATTGGATCATAACCTTTTTCATCCTTACTCAATTAAATTTTGAACTCTATACATGAGCCTAAGCTTATCCCATGAATTTATAATTTCTAGTGAATAAACCCCTAGAGATCGTTTGTCTCACTTGACATGATATGAATGGTTTTGGGTACCCTAAAACCACCACAGGTAAGTATAATCATGTGGTAGTCTTTGAGTAGATAGGGTGGGTTATGACCAATTCAAAGAGGGATTCATCTTACTTCAATTAATTTATTTGTGAAGGTTTTACACATGGTTTCATTTTTCTTCATTTTCACGCTTGTTGGTCTAAGAAAGTCTTGTCAAATTCACTATTTTATCCTTGAACTACAACTACCACAAATATTTTGGTTTGTGGCCCTCAGAAGCTTCATCTGCCTCAAAATTGGTTTGTTTCTTTCCTTAGGTGTGTCATGCTAGCCAATGGATCTACTCTATTCCATGGATGAATCAGAATAAAGCAGTGAGTTATTTTTTCGATCAATTATGACTGGCCCTACAACAATGAACAAAAGGACATCTTACTCAAACACAGTGAAACAAACATGAATGACTGAGAACATACATAGTATATGTAGAAGCTTCTTATCATCATGCAAACATTAGATAAGGATGGAAAAAACTTGGCAATAGTATGAAAACTAGTGTAGAGAAAACATATTAGTATATGTTTGGCTCATATATGTTTGGATTATCATACCAATGCATAGTTAATATTATAAGGGCTTTGCAACATGCCAAGGCATGCTCAAAGTGCGTATATTTGATTGAAAAGCTACCAAAGGGAAACCCAAATGAAGAATTTCCTACAGGCTACAGGTCTATTCAAGTTCAAGACCCCAATCAATGCAATGTTTATCACATGGCCCATTTAATTTATGGAACAAGGATTCCTAAGACTTTCCTTGTATACATTAAACAAATGAGGTTGATTGATGGTGTTAATAGGATCAATAAGGACCACTGAAAACTTATATGCAATATTTTCTAGGCTGCTTATGGAGCATATCATTAGAGAAATTTTTATGTCTAAAATGGGCTTCCTAAGGAATATTATAAAATAATCATGGAAATAATAAAATAAGATTAAATTACCTCATCAAATTTTGAAGGGAAAAAAGAAAAAACTACTTTTAAACTCGTGTTTTCAACTTATCTCCCTGTGATTTTACTCAAAATTTGAGTAGGATCACTTGTTGGATGTGGAATTTAATTTTTCATCCAAGGAGCACCCATGTTGCATACTTTTGATGGACCCTACTACAATAAAAATGTGATATACATGAGAAAACATGATTGCAAACACGTTTTTCATGTATTTCACATTTTTCATGTAGTAGGGTCCATCGAAAATATGAAACATGAGTACTCCTTGGATGTCAAATTAAATTATGCATCTAATGAGTTCTCCTACGAAAATTTGAATAAAATCTTAGGGAGATAAGTTGAAAATATGACTTGAAAAAGTAAGTTTTTTTTTACTCCAAAAATGGTGTTTATCTTTTTATCTTTTTACTCCAAAAATGGTGAATCATCCCCCATGGTTGACATCGTCATATTGAATCCTATTGATTCTTATAAAGTTGATTTTTGTTGTACATTTTTATTTTGAGGCGCATTTTTTACCTCAAAATTTCTCTAATGATTGAATGTTATGATCAAAATTATCATGTTGCTTATCATCCCATTTGTGTATGCATTCTAGGATTCTTTTTTGAGATTTTTGAAGATAAGGCTAGGCATGCAGGATCTACTAATGAGGATTAATTTCCTTTGTAAGGAAGCATAAAAAATTGCAGATGAGTGGACTCCAATAGTTTTTGCACTAGTACAATTCTTGGTTGATATGATTGCACGTCACTTAAGTTATTGGGAAATTTCAATTTCAACTACTACTTTTGAATTTTGGACCATGTTTGGTTCAAACCTATTTCCATCCATTACACACATAGGGTGGTGCGATTCCATTGACATTGCATCAGGCTAGCATCACAGACCTAAGGCTAGCATCACGAACCTAAGTACAGAAACAAACTAATTTCCCTACCTTCATGGACCTGTTATGGTACCCAACAATCCCCTATTATTTATAGTTAGAAAATTTAAATAATGGGGACCATTTTAATTTTTTCTTTAGGTTTCATAATAAATCGATTAATCATAATAGATTTATATTTCAAAAAATTCCATAAAATCCAAAATATCTCACTTTTTACTATCTTTTAGGTTTAAGCCCTAGTAAAATAACTTAGGTTTACCTTTTAAATAAAATCATGCATCGCAAATGATTAGAGGTTGCGGTAATATCCCATATCAAATAATGTGATGTGAAATATCCTTCACACGTAAATATTCTCTTAATAAAACGAAGAAAATAAAGGAAAACACTCTCCCTCACATAAAGCTTCATCTAACCCACCATAGAGACACGTCATTATCTTAGATAGCAGATCACAAATTCCTACCGGATCTTCCTTAGCTCATATGTTGTGATTATTATAGAAAACAATTTTGCCTAATCCCCAATGCAATGTATGCAATATCACATATCGCAAATCGCACATCATAGATCGTAGCGTCACTTCAAACGAAATGCTTCCGAAATAAATTTGCGATGCAAAATTTCTGACTAGGCTCCACTTAATGAGGATCCGTGTGGCCTTAGATTTTCATTAAATTTCAAATCTAACAGTTTTAATGTCCCTCATTTGAAGAAAATGATTTTATTGGAAAATTGTTATTTGAAACATTTGTATATATCCTACGTGTCCTTTTGTCCTTGGAGATCTAATACATTCCTATGTGTTTCCTTTCTACAGGCTAATATTAATAAACAACATTCGGTTGAAGTGTCTAGAGAAGGAAGAAAGGAAAAGGGGAGTTAGTTCAAACAGAAATAAATCAATCCAAACTAGAAGTAATAGAGATGGCTCCATTATTCATTGACACTACATGCACGCTGTATTTTGGGACCTTATCCTCGGAATCGATGTATAATCTATTTGAAGAAGAAAGTCGCAGGGTAGTAGAAGTCAAGCAAGCAACAATAGACACCCCATCATCATCTGAGGCTACCTTCTTTGATGTCGCCAATTCATTTCTTCACCAAATTGCTACGCGGCCTAAAATCCTACCCTACACAGATATGATCAAATCTATGATTGATAATATGAATATCGAAGACACAACATTCTTGGCATTAAGGAAAATGATAGTAGGATCCTTTAAAGCTGCAAATTTCAAGAGAATGTATGATTTTCTAGACCCCTAGAAGATTTACGACAAGCCGTTTCTTAAGAAGTTTGTGGAGAAGAAAAAAATAGAGTCAAAGTCCATTAGACAATGGATACAAGACCCAAGCAAGCACAAACATGATAGTAAGGCTATTTATTCTTTAGCTTCTCTTGCTGGTCTATTTTGTTATGTTGCTGCTATGATATGTAGACTGTTCGGTTCTTCGAACACACAAAAATTTACAGTTGAATGGGTTCCCTTGATTCAAGTTGCTTCTAATTATGAAATTATGGATTGGGCTACTATCTTTTCCAACAATATTAGGTCCAAAATCTTAAAATATAGGAAAAAGCACAATGTTTCAGAGAGAATCATGCCAACATTTTATATGAGTGCCTATATTATGGATTCCATTTGTTTCTCTTTTGATTTTCCTTCAATGGGATGGAAATGGGCACTCGAGGATCCTACACAAATTCACTTATATCATGATATCCTATGGGAATCTAAGTACCAGCCTCATTTTTACAGAATTTGCAATAAAGTGATGTTGCCTTTGTACAAACTAATTTTTGATTGAATGTCGGTAGGTTGTCTCAAGAAGCCCCGACAGACTTCACTGTCATTGGCAGCTAGTTTATTGAAGAGAATTTTACTTATGTTAGAGTATTTGGGAGTCTTGTGGCCCCACATATTCTTCTTGTTTATGTTCCCAATAAGATTTTGGCCCAGGAAATTGCCTATTAGACCATAGGTCATGGTGTGCTTAAAGTCTTGAAAGACTCCAAAAAGGCCATTTGGCCAAAATTTCCTATTTAATGTGGAGTCTATGCCCTAGAAAATTACAATCATGATGTCTTAGAAATCAAATAAATCGAGGGCATGCAACTCCCCACTATTCCTCCTAGACAGTACAACCCTAAAAAGGTCATTCATGATTTCACCACTCAGGTTAAATTAAGGCCATTTGTTCATGAACCTGGTGAATTTGATGATTTGTTTGAGACTTGTGAATCATACAAACAAGTGGAAAATTTAGCACAAATTCGACTAGGTCCCAAGGATTCTGTCTTATTCCAAGAATATAGAAATAAAAGGTAATAGAAACTGCCTTCTGAATGCCTGAGTGCTTTAAAACCAAATTTACCTACAGGAAATTCTTTATTGTTTTCTACAAAAGAAACATAAAATATACCCACTACAACACTTTCAGAGAAAAAAATAGAAGATATCTTGTCTACTAGAGAGCTTGATAAAGTGTGGGATCAATTCAACAAGGAGCTAGATAGCACACAAGAGAAGAAATTGCAGGATTCAACTTCAATGCAGATAGATAAGACTCCTAAACCCATAAGGACAAAGTCTCCCATGAATGAGACATCAAGTCAAATGATGGATAAAGAAGTTATCCTGACAGTCCCTACCTCCTAGATTGTTCTCAGAGTGGAATAAATTCCACCTCTTGATATTTTCTCTAGTTCTGAACATCATGCCGTCGTTAGTCAACAAAAGAAGAAAAGAAGAATGGAACATTCTCAGGAACTTCTTCCTAGAAGCATCTCATTAGATGTGGTATGGAAATATTACCAAGCTAATTCATCTGATGATTTAGCTAAGCTATCGCGATATGTAGGAGCCTATGCTACGACCACCATTTTCAAAGCTACTGAGGTTCAAAAACTGCTTAAAGAGAAAGATGAAAAAATCTTGCAGTTAGAAAAAACACTACTTAATTCAAGACATGATATTGAGTATGAGTGGAAACTCAAGTTGTCAAAGTTACAAATTGAGTTTAATCAATTGAAAGTTCAAAATGAAGTTGATATTTAGAGGCGAAATGCATAGATAGACCAGATTCAACTTAAAATAACTCAGATACATAACGACACTGATATTGAAGGACTCATAAAAGAAGCCAGAGAGATCAACAATCTCCTCACTCAACCGCAAGTGAACTTCTATAAGAAATTGAAGATCATCAATGACCTCTGCAAAAACAGTGACTCATTGACTTATCAAATGTGTGAATTAAGAACATACTATGAGGATATCAACACAATGTTTTTGACTTCATTACTTGACAAGACAGTTTAGAGGGAATGAGAGCAAATCTTCCCAGAATACAAGAGTCATACAAGGATCTTCTCTTCAGTTATTGGGATATTATATTAAATCAGGATGAAGAAGCAATCTACAGAGCAAGAGACCTAGTAGGCCAGGTTACCAAAACTGTTATATAAAGTCTTGCAAATGCTAATATTATTACCGAGTTCCTACGATAATGCCTGCCAGATATTCAAACACTGATAGCGTATTGGCATAAAAAATATAAGGAAAAATAATATAGCATCAAGAAATTATCTAAGTTAAATCTTGAATATCACCAACAGTTCTTGATAAAGCCCTATGGTCAATGGTTAGTTCTTCGTATCCTTGTTAATGCAACTGAATACATGCTCCCACCTCTTTTAGATGCCTTGTTTGCAGGATAGATGTGGATCAAGCTAGCACATCCCCCAAAATTGAAGCTGATGGAGGCTATTTACAGGTAACGAGAGCAAATGGGAGAGGAATCAACTTCCCACCTTTAGTTTCTTGTTAAAGCTAAAGCTATTTTTGTCTTTTTGTTTCCTATTTTAAGGAATGTTTGTTTTAACGTCCTCAGCAAAATATGCATTTTCTATTTTGATAGTATAACGTTTATTTATGAATACTCTCTCTTATCTTTAAAGAAGGGGTTCATAATTTTTTGTAAGAAGACTCAAGGATCTTGCACTTATATACTTCTTTGATAATTTTAATAGAAAGGCTGGGCCAAAAACTGTCTTCTTCCATGAGCAGAGAACTGATACATGTGGTACTATTATCTTTGTATTGATGCTATGTTTTATGTTTGAAATTCAGTCAAATTTTATCATTGTTTTATTATATGCAATATCACAACTCATTTAAACATTTTTCACTATTGAAAAGTGTATTAATTATTATCTTTAGTTGTTTGTATGAAACGGTATAATTTTTATGCGATATGTGCTTAAAGATTAAATTGATTAACTATTTAATCAATTTAATTATCTTTAATTAATTTTAACCCTTTTAAATCTCTGATGATCTATATTGTCTTTCATTTATAAAGAAATCTTTACAAAATTGCATATGCAAAGTTAATTATCTATCGGGAATTAGATAGATAGATATAGATTTATTCATTTGCATTCGTATTTATTCTATCAAATCACTTTCACCCCATATATATCACACCTCAAACCCCATCATATATTTGAATAGGAAACTGGTCCCTATATTTCCAGTTAGAACCGTTATCTCAAACAAAAAAGTAATGGTACTCAAGTTCCTGATCGGTTGGTCTCCCCAATGTTGAGGCAAGGACATTTCGATCCTTCAACAATTTTGGCACTAGAAGGAGGGCCCCAACCATGAATAGCAAAAAGGGCTGAACCTAAATCTAAAGGCCATTCCAAGAGTCACTCCCCCTCAGGATCACCTCCAACTTCTAGATCTTCATCTAAAACTCCTACTACTAGATCAAAAGTTAAAAAAAATATCTACAAAATCTCCTAGATCACTACCCCAATATTATGATCCACCTTCCTCTCATCATTACTCGAGGTTGAAACCTTAATTGAAAAATTGGAAAGTATTTCTATTTTTGAAGAAAAACCTCAATGATTGGAAGTATCTGAAGGTAGCGTACCCTCATCATTCCAACCTACTTGGATTTTAACTCGTTCTCAAAGCGAGAAGCTTAAGGCTACTCCAATCGAGTTTCCTCTTCCTTCTTTCTAAAATAGGACCAAGAAATCTGAGTCACAAACATCCACCAGTGAGATTTTTTTAAACTCACCTCGACAAACACCTTCATTCCATACATTCCCTCCAATCAATCCTCCTGTTCATACCCCTTATTCTCAATGTACTAGTTCTATTTCATCTAGCACTAGTACACAATCTGCCTCTTCTTCCACACAATCACCTTCTACATCCACCTTTACCTAAAGTCTAATAATTGTAGGAATACTTCAAAATCCACCCCCACCACCCCCACAAGTTAGACCATGGGAAAATCCTGGAGCTGTACAAATGCCAACACCTCTTCATCCTCTACCTAAACATCCTCAAATATGGCTACCAAAATTTAATCATGATGATGGACTACCTGCTGAGGAGCATCTCCACAATTATATGTTGGCCATTAAACTGAATGGAGTAGTTTAAGAGGACTGTGTAGTAAGATTATTTCCCTACACTTTTGAAGGATCTACAGGTTCATGGTATTTTTCATTACCACCAGGGTCTATTACTAGCTGGGACATATTTGAAGAACAATTTTGAACTAAGTTTGGTAATGATCACACTAATTCTACTTTGATTAATGATCTCTCCAATCTTAAAGAAAGTCCCAATGAAAAAATCAAGGATTTTAATTCTAGATTTAACAAACTATTGAATAAAATCCCAGATACATCCAAACTTGGTGTTGATGTATATAATGAGTGGTATATATCTACCTTACCTTCAAATATCACGATTTTTGTCAATAGGGCTAATAAAATTACTCTAGTAGAAAAGATGAAAGAAGCATTAGTAGTTGAGAAAATGATACTTGCTTTAGGAAAAAGAACTGCACAAGACGAAAGAAAATCCAAGAAGGTTACATTTAAAGATGAGTCGAAGAAGAAAACTCTAAAAGATCCTTTTGATCTCAAACGACTACAAAAATTCCTCAAGACTATGTCCAACGGGATGGTCAAGATTAAAAAACAAGCGACTGAATCTTCAAAGAAACCTTTTAGACCCTTTAAGAAAACTCAAACTTCAGCCTCCCCACCCCCCCCCCCCCCCAATGTCATATCGAATGGAAAATCAGATGAAGATGATGATGAAGAAGAAATAGCTACATCTATTGAGGATTCTCAAGATGAATAATTTGTAGAAGTTCATGGGCTTTGGGACTTTATCCTCCCTACTTCTGATAATGAAGAAGAACACGAAGCCTTACCAGTAAGTACAAGAAGTAAAGGACCACCGGATTCTTCCCAACCAATTCAGAAACAAAAAACTTCTACTTTTGCTACTAAAGATAAGAACATCAATAAACCAACCCCTTCTTCCTCTTCTAATCCTCCATCCACATCAAAACACATTGGTTGTCTCTGATAACATTGAGTATAATATAGTGGCAAATATGAAGAAAGTTAAAGCTAACATTTCCTTATATGAATTTTCAAAATTAAACAACAGTAGAGGTATCTTCTTAATGAATTGAATGCTTTGCCTTTACCAAATTCTTTCACTTCTAAAGATTCTTGAGGAATAGGTATGCCTCCTTCTAATTATCTAGACAAAGTCGCTTCCACATATGCTATCTTGATTGGAGACAGGTCAAATTCTCACACTCCCCCATTTCCTTTAACCTTTGAACTATTCAATAAGAATGTGCACAATTTCTTACTTGATTTTGAAGGGTCATCAAATATAATGCCCCATTTAGTTTGCTCAAAATTGAATATATCTCCCCAGAAGTCTTTTTTCCGTATAGTGCAACTCGATAGAAAAAAAGTTAAAGTTTTAGGAGAAATCAAGTCAATCCTTATCAGACTTTCTTCTAATCCTGAAGTGTTTCAAATCATTGACATTCTAGTTTCTGATATCCCAGATTTCTATGGTTTAATCTTAAGTAGAGGTTGGTTTGAAAAGTTACACGGTTACTTTTCTATAGACTGGTCTCATATGTGGTTGCCATATAATGGGAAACCAAATCAAATCAGAGTGGATCGTGAAAAACATATGAAATATTTAGTAACAGATCTAGATGGAGAAAATGAATCAGTCATCTTCACTAGTAATATTCTTGGGAATTATTTCTCAAAGTCTTTTTGGGGTAACTTCAAAACTCAAGAATCCCTTTTCTCAATTAATTCTGTCGCTTCGCAAATTCAAAACTATTCACAGACAAATTTATCCAAGTGTGTGAATTTTGTAGACAAACCTTTAGTTAAATCTTTGTTTTGGACTTTGTATTTTGATGGAACTAGATCTAATGATGGTGTTGGAGTAGGATGTGTCTTAATTATCATGATGGAGAAAGAACAATGCTAGTTTGTCGATTAGAGTTTGAATGTACAAACAACATTACTGAGTATGGAGCTCTGGTTCAAGGCTTGTACAAAACAATATCTCTTGATATCCAGTATCTTCAAGTGTTTGGAGATTCAAAAATTGTTATCAAATAGGTAAGAAATACTATTCATTGTATCTCCGACCATTTGAAACATTATCAGACTCTAGTTCAATCTCTTACTTAAAATTTGTTGGCTTTTGATATTTCTCCAATACATAGACTTGAAAATTCTAGTGTTTATTTATTAGCCAATGTCACATCCAAAATAATCCCACCTGAAGATTTCAATCCATATCGATTTTTGATTGAATTAATTTTTCACCCTTCCATTATTGATAACATTACAAATTGGCATGTGTTTGACAATGATGGAGATATCTTACGTTTCTTAACATTTGAAGAATAATATCATGATCAGATAATTGGTGAAGATGAACATGATAGACAGATGAAACAAGCAACTCAAGATAATTAACTCCCCGAGTCTATGGTCAAACTTGAAAACCTTTATGATCTAAAAGATAGATTCAATAAAGTTTCTAATTGTAAACTTCAGATTTCAACATTGAGGTTTGAATTAGTAAACCTTGGATCTGAATCTAAACCTCAAAACGTCAATTTAGGTTTGGGTATTTCCCCTGATGAGATATTAGCTTGTATTCGTCTATTGAAGAAATATAAAGGTGTCTTTGCCTAAAATTATGAAGATCTAAATAATTACGATACTTCCATCATCCAACACACCATCCCAATGATGCCTAATGTCAATCCTGTTCAACAGAAATTAAGAAAGATTCATCCAAATTTAGAGAATGAAGTAAAAAGTGAACTGAATAAGTTCCTTAAAGAAAAAATCATTTTTCCAGTAAGTCATTCCAAGTGGATATCTAATTTAGTACCAGTCAAGAAGAAGAATGGTGACATTAGGATTTGTATATATTTTTTGCAATCTGAATAAAGCCTGTGAAAAAGACAATTTTCCTTTACCGCATATGGAACAAATCCTGCAGTTAGTGATTGGTTCTGAGCTTATGTCCTTTCTTGATGGTTTCTTAGGCTACAATCAAGTACTTGTCCATCCAGATGATAGATTAAAAACTACGTTTAGAACTAAATGGGGAACTTACTTGTATTAGAAAATTCCTTTCAGATTAATAAACGCAGGAGATACTTTTCAAAGGACTATGGAAAACACTTTCAAAGGTATGATTAATGAAACAATTGTTGTTTATTTGGATGACATTACTATATATTCTAAGAAGAGAAACAACCACTATCATGATCTGTAACAAATATTTGAGAGATGCAAAAGATATGGGATTTCTCTTAATCCTAAAAAGTCCTACTTCACTCTAAGCGAAGGAAAACTTCTAGGATTCATTGTCTCTAAGGGAAGAATCTGCATACATCCAAAGAAAATTAAGGTTATTTTGGAAATCCCTTTTCTGATAACAAAAAATTGATGCAATTGTTTTTAGAACAAATTAATTTTGTAAAGAGATTTGTTCCTGATTTTTCCCAATTTTTTTTACCTTTACAGATCATAATCAAGAATTTTTTTGTTTTTAAATGGGGAAATAATGAAAGGGATTCCTTTCAAGCAATCAAACAAGCTATAATTTATGCTTCTCTTTAATCACTCCCAATTTTTCTGATCCTTTTATTTTGTATACTTTTGCTTCTGAATTGTCTTATGCCACAGAGCTAACACAAATCAGTGCTCAAAATATAGAAGCACTTATCTATTTCTTCTGTTCAAATTTTCAAGGAGAAGAACTCAATTATTCTAAAGTAGAGAGACAAGCCTTCACAATCTTCATGACTATCAAACGTTTCAGACCTTTTCTATTAAAATCTCATACAAAAGTTATTGTCCCATTCTCAGCAATGAGGCAATTACTTGTGCAGAAAGAGTTAGGTTATAAAAGGGAAAATTGGGTAACAACTCTACAATAATATGCTCTTGAAATTAAACCTACTAAAATCATTAGAGGACAAGGGTTTTGTAGACTGATCACTGGAGCCTCAAATATTTCAGCAAATGAAGATTCAGGTAATACAGTTCAAATATCTGAGGTATGTCTTACTAACATTGAATCCCAATATGTTGATATTTTGTTTCATTTAAAGAATGGTTATGCTCCACCAGAACTTAATAATAAAATAAAAAAGGATCTAAGACTGAAAGAAAATAAGTATGAGATCATTGATGGTGTATTATTTAGAAGAAATTATGACTCTGTTTTATTTAGAAGTGTAGAAAAATATGAGGCAGAAAATTTTTTGCAGGACCTACATGATGGGTCAACTAGAGGAAATTTTGGAGGAGATACTACTCCACATAAAATCATTCATGCTGGATATTTTTGGCCAACATTATTCAAAGATACACATGCCTATATGAGAAAATGCAAAATTTATCAGACAGCTACAGGAAGACAAAGGAAACCAACTCTACCACTCCAGCCAGTCAACATTGAACAACCTTTCGAACAATGGGGGCTGGACATAAGAGGTGAGATCGTTCCTCATTCTTCTAAACAAAATAAGTTCATCCTCACTCCCACAAATTATTTCACAAAGTGGGTAGAGGCAATTCCACTAAAGGTAGCTAATTTTGATAACATTATTGAATTCATCAATCAATTTATTATTACCAGATTTGGATTTCCTGATCCACTCATCTTTGACAATGCATATTACTTCTCAAGAAATAGTATGACTGATTTCACATTAAAAAAGGGATTTAAGCTAAAATACCCCACTAATTATTATCCTAAAGGAAATGGCTTAGCAAAATCCACCAATAAGAATCTCATTAGGATTATCAAGCGATCTGTTGTTGAAAGCCAAAATAATTGACATAAATATTTGATGTTTTCCTTATGGGTTGATAGGATAACTATGAAAGTTTCTGTCAGAACTACCCCTTTCAATTTATTATATGGAAAAGAATCTATTCTCCCTCCCAATCTAGCCCTTCCATCATTGACCTTAGTATAATTTATTGAACAACAACCCTCCTCTTCTATACAACTAAGAATGTATCAAATTCTAAAATTAGAAGAAGAAAGGGAAAAGGCTAAACAAACCCATGCACATCATCAAGAATTAGTAAAATATTCCTTTGATGCAAGCTCAGTTAGCAAAAAACTTTTCAAATTGGTGACTTAGTTTGGAATGGGACAAGGCACATGAGGAAAAGGATAAGCACACCAAATTTCAGAAATTGTTCTTGGACCATTCCAAATCATTGAGAAGTTAGGTCCATCGACCTTTGTTTTACAAGACATACAAGGTAAGAGGGACGTTCTTCCTGTCAATGGACTAATCCTCAAACAATTATTTTCATAGGATTTCCGTTCTACTGTACTATATGTATATATCCATGTTTTTGTTATAAATAAGATTGAGTAACACATTATTTCCTTTCATTAATATCTCTATTCATTTATGACTTTGACCTGAGAAGCAAATTCAAAACTAAAGATCAGATAAATACTTTAAAACTCTGGAATTTGTATACATTAAAATTGTAAATCCTTATCACTTCAAACTTCATAAAATATTTAATTTTTGATAATTTGTCAAGAAAGGCTCCCTGAACAAAGTAAAATAATGTTTTGAAATCTTAGGATATTTAACTTCAATTGTCATCCATTACTCTTAAGGAGTAGGTGGACCTCACCACTCATTGTTCATGTATTTTTTTAGAGTGTAATTCAAAAATATAAGAAAATTAAAAGATAAGAAGTCCCATCACGAGCTTACTTACCATGATCATAAGGAAATAACAGTTTGACACTATCGTTACTGGCCACCAAACTAGGATAGTGGCTTGTGCTTCAAAAACATAAGACAAGGAGTCTCATCACAAGCTAGCTTGTTCAATTTTGTTATCACTTGTGAATGGAATTATCATTATCTGGCCATCAAACCAGGACAATGGCTTCTAAGGATCCTTGAAAAGGAAATGAATCCTCAAAATTACCTCTAAAGATTTATAAACATGGATGGGATACTGGTTCACAATTTGGTAAAAGATATCCCTGTTGAGGCTATGGATTCCTACTGGCAATAGTGGCTCTATCTATGACAAAAAAAGTTCACCAAAAGCAAAGTTTCAAATATTCTTCTGCTTTATCTTTATTACCAATTAAGGACTGGTTTAGATGATTAAGATTATTATCTATAAAAGTGGTAAGGAACCTTACAATTAAACGAAACTTTTTCTTCCAAGAAATTTTATTTATCTCATTTTAAAAATTGTTTTCTTTCCTTAGTACCTTTACTTTTAAGATTAAAATTTCATTTTACAGATGGTCAGAGATAACTGGTTCTTCTAGTGAATCGCCAATTGTTGTGGTACCCAACAATCCCCTATTATTTATAGTTAGAACATTTAAATAATGGGGACCCTTTTAATTTTTTCTTTAGGTTTCATAATAAATAGATTAATCATAATAGATTTATAATTCAAAAAATTCCAAAAACCCCAAAATATGTCATTTTTTACTATCTTTTAGGTTTAAGCCCTAGTAGAATAACTTAGGTTTACCTTTTAAATAAAATCGCGCATTGCGAATGTTTAGAGGTCATGGTAATATCCCATATCAAATAATGCAATGCGAATTATCGTTCACAAATAAATCTTCTCTTCATAAAACGAAGAAAATAAAGGAAAACACTCTCTTGCACATAAAGCTTTATCTGACCCACCATGGAGACACGTCGTCATCGCAGATCACAGATTGCGAATCACACATTCCTACTGGCTTTTCCTTAGCTCATACATTTCTATGTTGCGATTGTGATAGAAAGAAACATTGTTTGATCCTTGATGCAATGTATGTGATATCACATATTGCAAATCACACATCGTAGATCGCAACATCACTTCAAACGAAACAATTCCAAAATAGATTTGCGATGTGAAATTGTTGACTAAGATCCACTTAATGATGATTCATGTGTAATTAGATTTTCATTAAAGTTCAAATATAACAGTTTTAATGTCCCTCGTTTGAAGAAAATGATTTTATTGGAAAGTTGTTATTTGAAACGTTTGTACATATCCCGCGTGTCCTTTCTTCATTAGAGATCTAAAACATTCCTTTGTGTTTCCTTTCTGTAGGATAATACTAATAAATGGCATTTTGTTGAAATGTCCAAAGACGGAAAGAAAGTAAAAGGGTCATTAGTTCAAATAGAAATAACTAAGTCCAAACTAGAAGCAATAGAGATGGCTCCATTATTCACATACACTACATGCACGCCTGATTCTGGTACCTCATCTTGAGAATTGATGTATAATCTATTTGAAGAAGAAAGTCCCAAGGTAGTAGCAGTTAAGCAAGCAAAAACAAATGCCCCATCATCATCGAAGGCTACCTTCTCTGATGTCACCAATTCCTTTCTTCACTAAATTGTTGTGCAACCTAAAATCCTACCCTACGCAGATATGATCAAATGGATGATTAATAATGTGAATATCGAAAACATGACATTCTTGACATCAAGGCAAATGATAATAGGATCCTTCAAAGTTGGAGATTTGAATAGAATGTATCATTTTTCAGACCCCCAGAAGATTTATGACAAGAAGTTTCTTAAGAGGTTTGTGGAGAAGAACAAAATAGAGTCAAAGTCCACTAAACAATGGAGACAAGACCGAAGCAAGCACAAGCATGATAATGAGGGTATGTATTCTTTAGCTTCCCTTGTTGGTCTGTTCTGTTATGCTGATGCTATGATATGTAGACTGTTCAGTTCTCTGAACACACAAAAATTTGCAATTGAATTTGTTCCCTTGATTCAAGTTGCTTCTAGTTCTAAAATTATGGATTGGTCTACTATCTTTTCCAACAATATTGTGTCCAAAATTTTATAATATAGGCAAAAGCACAATGTTTCAGAGAGAATTGTACCAAGAGTTTATATGAGTGCCTATATTATGGATTCCATTTGTTTCTCTTTTGATTTTCCTTCAATGGGATGGAAATAGACACTCGAGGATCCTGAACCAATTCACTTATATCGTGATATCCTATGGAAATATAAGTACCAACCTCATTTTTACATAATTTGCAATAAAGTGATGCTTCCTTTATACAAAGCAATTTTTGATCGAAATACCCCCAGGTTGTCTCAAGAAGCCACGCCAAACTTCAGTGTCATTGGCAGCTAGTTTACTGAAGAGAATTTTACTTATGTCAGAGCATTTGGGAGCCTTGTAGCCCCACACATTCTTCCTATTTATGTTCCCGATAAGCTTTGGCTCGAGAAATTTCCTATCAGACCGTAGGTCATGGTGTGATTAAAGTCTTGAAAGACTCCAAAAGGGCCATTTGGCCACAATTTCCTATTCAATGTGGAGTCTATTCCCTAGAACATTACAATCATGGTGTCTTATAAATCAAGCGAATTGAAGGCATGCAGCTCCCCACTATTCCTCCTAGACAATGTGACCCTAAAAAGATCATTCATGATTTCACCACTCATGTTAAAATAAGGCCATCTGTTCATGAACCTGATGACTTTGATGATTCGTTTAAGACGTGTGAATCATATCGACAAGTAGAACATTTAGTACAAATTCGACTGGGCCCCAAGGATTTTGTCTTATTCCAAGAAAATAGAAATAAAAGGATGCGGAAACTGCCTCTTGAATTCATGATTGCTTTACAACCTGAGTTATGTACAGGAAAGTCTTTACCATAATCTACAAAGGAAAAAGAAAATATACCCACTACCTTTCACTTTCATAGAAACAGATAGAAGATCTCATGTCTAATAGAAAGCTTGATAAAGTGTGGGATCAATTCAACAAGGTTCTATATAGCACACAGGAGAAGGAAGTGTAGGATTCAACTTTAATGGAGATAGATAAGACTTCTGAAGCCAGCAATGCAAAGTCTCTTTTGAATGAGTCTTCAAGTGAAATGATGGATAAAGAAGTTATCCTAGCAGTCCCTACCTCTGAGATTGTTCTCAGAGTAGAAGAAACTCCACCTCTTAATATTTTCTATAGTCTTGAACATCGTGCTATTGTTAGTCAACAAAAGAAGAAAAGAAGAATGGAAAATTCTCAGGAAATTCTTCTTGAAAGAATCCCATCAGATATAGTATGGAAATATTACCAATCTAATTCATCTGATGATTTAGCTAAGCTATCACAATATGCACGATCATATGCTACAACCACCATTTTCAAAGCCACTGAGGTTCAACAATTGGTTAAAGAGAAAGATGAAAAAATCTTGTAGTTAGAACAAACACTACTTAATTCAAGACATGATATTGAGTAGGAGTGGCAATTCAAGTTGTCAAAGTTACAAATTGAGTTTAATTAATTGAAATTTCAAAACAAAGTTGATATTCAGAGCCAAAATGCATAGATTGACCAACTTCAACTTAAAATAACTTAGATATAGAAGGACACTAATATTGAAGGATTCAGAAAAGAAGCCGGAGAGATCAATGCCCTCCTCTGTCAATAGCAAGTGAAATTCTGTAAGAAATTGAAGATCATCAATGACCTATGCAAAAAAAATGACTCATTGATTGATCAAATGTATGAATTAAGAACATACTATGAATATATCAACAACGAGATTTCTAACTTCATTACTTGGCACAACAGTACAGACAGAATGAAAGAAAATCTTCCCAGAATACAAGAGTCATACAAGGATCTTCTATTCAAAGATTGGGATATTAGATTAAAGCAGGATGAACAACTAATCTACAAAACAAGAGGCCTAGTAGGCTAGGTTACCAAAACTGTTAGAGAAAGTATTGCAGATGCTAATCTTATTATTATGTTCCTAGGAGAACACCTGTCAGATACTCAAACACTCATAGAGTAGTTTCATAACAAATCTAAAGAAAAAGAAGATAGAATCAAGAAATTATCTAAGTTAAATCTTGATTATCACCAATAGTTCTTGGTAAAACCCTATGGTCAATGGTTAGCTCTTCATAGCCTTGCTAATGCAGATGAATACTTGCTCCCACCTCTTTCAGATGCCTTGTTTGTGGGATAGATTCGGATAAGAACAACTCATCTCCCAAAATTGAAGCGAATGGAGGCTATTTATAGGTTACGAGAGCAAATGGGAGAGTAGCCAACTTCCCACCTTTAGTTTCTTGTTAAAATTGAAGCTATTTTTGTCTTTTTGTTTCTTATTTTAAGGAGTGTTTGTTTTAACCTCCTCAACAAAATATGCATTTTCTCTTTTGATAGTACAAATTGTATGTCATGTCTTTAGAGATGGGGTTCAAATTGTTTTGTAAGAAGGCTCAAGGAACCTGCACTTCTGTACTTTTTTGATAATTTTAATAGAAAGGCTAGGCCAAAAACTATCTTCTTCCTTGAGTAGAGCACTGATATATGTGTTACTATTATCTTTCTATTGATCTTTGTTTTATGATTGAAAGTCAATAAAATTTTATTATTGTTTTATTATATGCAATATCGCAACTCAATTAAGCATTGTTTCACTATTGAAAAGTGTATTAATTGTTATCTTTAGTTGTATGTATGAAACTGTATAATTTTTATGCGATATGTGCTTAACAATTAAATTGATTAGCTATTTAATCAATTTAATTATCTTTAATTCATTTTAACTCTTTTAAATCTTTTGTAGGTTTTAACTCCGTACAGAAATTACCTGCATACGAATTCTAAATCACAGGAAAAATAAAAATGCAAGAGCATAACACATAAAACACATATACACAGAGATTTCCCACTGGATCTCAAAAAAGAGACTACCAGCTTGATTTTTCATTATGTTCGTTTCAATGTTACAATACATATTTATAGATGCCGAAGCATCCAATACCATGGACCGAAAACCATCGTGTCCAAAAAACCTGTGCGAAAATCATGCACACAACCATAGGCGAGTCCGCCCAACCTAACATAGGGTCCAAAACCAAAATTTTCCGGGGCGTTGCCCCGGACCCCATAAAGTGGGGTTACGGGTACCCCTCAAACCCCCTGTTAACTATGTGGAAAGAATATAACACAACCCAACAATCTCCCACTTGTTGTTTTCTTTCCACAGGGAGCCACAGGAGAGCTTAGTCATTTTTCCAGCGCTGAAACACCCATTGTTTCTCTACATCAAGAGAACTTCTTAGAGCTAACAGATTTTGTCAATGCATCTGCAGTATTCTTCAAAGTGTCCACCTTTACCAGCAACACCTTTTTGTCTTCTATCATATCCTTCACAAAGTGATACTGAACATCAATGTGATTTGTCTTTGAATGATAAGCAGGGTTCTTTGCCAAGAAAATGCACTTTGGCTGTCACAGTCTATCCTTATAGCTCCCTGTACTAACCCCATACTTGAACACAATCTCGGCAACCAAACTGCTTCCTTGCTTGCATGAGTGGCTGCCATGTATTCTGCCTCTGTAGTTGATAGTGCCACTACAGATTGTTTCTTACTCATCCAACTGACTGCACCTCCAAATAGGTTAAACACATACCCACTTGTAGAACTTCTCTGATCCAGATCTC
>APFE030030506.1:0-84071 GCA_000404065.3 Pinus taeda | reverse complement strand
CCCCCCCCCCCCCCCCCTCCTCTCAGTATTATTTCCAACAATAGGAAGGTCATACTCAATTGAGCTATAAATTCATGTTCTTCATTTGAAAATCTTCCTGAAGATTCAACATGTGCTCAGTGGGAGCATGGACAGTATAGTGCAAATCAAGTCCAAAGGGGGAGCTTTGGTCCACCCTTTTCCCTTGATGTCAAAGGAAGAGAGCATCTTGGTGTTAAAATAACAATAATTTGATGTATCTAACAAGTTTCTACAGGTTGAGGTGTTCAACACCAACATGGTTGCCATCAACTCCAAAGGGGGAGATTGTTGGCATTATGATGCATGTGTTATCCTTGATGGAAAATCACTTGTGATAGAACAAGTATATGGTAAGTTTAGAGGTAACAAAGTGATGGAACTGAATAACATAATGATGGGACAAAGGTTTACAGATCATAATTAGAAGTTTGATAAAGGTGAATATCTGAAGATCTATACGCGGGTTCATCAAGGCCAAGTCAGGTATACATGCAGGTACAAAGAAGCAAAGTCGTGTACATGCTAGTGCACTAATTTAAGATTACCAAGGGTCCTTACCATGGTATTAGCTCACAATATTGACCGTAGTAATGATTACTTGATCCTGTCCAAGATTACCACTGGGACAAGTGTAGTTTTGACTCATGGTATTGGCTAAGCCTCTAACTATATAAGGAGGTGAGTATCAAAGTGCTAAGTGTGCATGTGAAAGGGTTTTTTATGAATACTTCAATCTGAAGTATACTTTCATTGTAAGGGCCATAATTGACACATAGATATGAAATAATTATACACCAATGAATATAATGATGGATCAGGATCATGAGACCTGAAATGACTTTCCATTGTATGATATGCTCATGGATTGACTATATATAAGTATTGATGCATGTTTTTATCTCTGAATATTATGCTTTGGGTCTTTTTGAAGTTCTAAAGAGTTGCGCAATTTTAGGTCAAAATTTGCATATTTATACGCAGTTTGGTCTCGGTTAAGTCGCGTACATACACGAGTTGGGTTTAGTAAAGTCACGTACATATTTCAGAAAATAAAAATTATTATTGTGAGTTTTTAAAAACACTGATTCACCCCTCTCTCGGTATTTTCCCAACAATTGGTATCAAAGCAGGTCCTTGAAAAGGAGCTTGATTGTTGGAAGGAAGATATCCCAAGATGAACAATCAAGATAGAACGACATCTATCAGACCACCACTCTTCAAGGGAAATAATTTAATATATTGGAAGACAAGAACCAGATCCTATCTTTAGTCCCTTGGAGCAGATGTTTGGGCAATTGTGGAAGGACGTTACCAATATCCAACTGCAATTCCCAAAGATGCAGCAGAAAAGAAGACGCATGAAACCAATGCCAAAGCTGCTAATACATTATTGGTTAGTCTGACAAAATCATAATTTGTCAAAGTTATGCAGTTAAAACAACAAAAGAAATATAGGACATAATCATTCAAATCTATGAAGGCGATACCAAGGTAAAAAGTTCTAAACTCCAAACTCTCAAAATTCAATATGAAACTCTCATAATGCATAATGATGAAAGTATTGCTAGTTTATTTCTACCTATAGATGAGATTGTAAATCACATGAAAAATTTATGTGTGAAGAAATAAATGACACCACGTTAGTAGAGCAAATCTTAAGATAACTAACTCCTAAATTCTAGTCAAAAGTGTCTATCGTTGAAGAGAAGCAAGATCTGCAGACTCTTATTGTTGTTCAACTTCACGAGATCCTGACTGCTTTTGAAATGAGGACAGGAGGTCCCTCAGAAGTTAGAGAAGTCACATTTAATTATATGCAAAAGGAAAATAAAAGGAATAACACAAGGAATCAGGATATATATCAGAAGAAGATGAGGTGAACTTTGTAAATAAACTTCCACTGGGCACCAGAAAGTTCATAAGTAAGCTTCCCTTTAAATGTTTTGGTAGAGTTGGTCATTATGCTGCTAAATGTCCTCATAAAGAAAACCATGACAAACAAAAGGATACCGCAAAAGGTAATAGGAGACGGTTTGGCAATAGAAGAAGTTATTATACTCATGAAGATAGTGATGGCTTGTCAAATAGTGAAGAAGGAGCATCTGATCAAGATCTTAAATTACTCATGGATTTTGAGAAAAATACTAATGAATCTAATGATAAATTTGTGGATGCTTTAGAGGAAAATGTTTTCTTTGAAGAAATTACTCAACTCAAAATTTTCTTGGAAGAAAACAAAATAGCCATAGATGCATTGAAGCATTAACTCATAGAAAAGGAAAATCATAATGAGAACTTAGAATGTGAAGTAGTAAGTCTAAGAAAGGAACTTGAGAAAATAAAAACTCTGAATCTTAGATTTGCTAAAGGATTTGAAACCTTAGGTTAAATTATCAAGGTACAACACTCTCCTCTTATGAAGGCAGGTCTTAGATACACTGGAGAAACATCTCAAACATAAAAGTCTTCAGGCACCACTGGAAGATATGTAAATGCAACAAAAACTAGTCAGCAAAGCTTCAATCCTCAACAACAGAATAAAGGCATTCCACAGGTAAATCATGTTCACTCTAATCCAAGGATTAACAACAACAGAAGTACCAATAAAAAGGTAAAAAACACTAGAAGATTCTATGATCACATAAATTTCTTCTTTAATGGACAATGTTTCTCATGTCATAAGGCTGCTCAATGTGTTGCATACAAAACCATCATGACTAGAGAAGCAATAAAATAAAGGAATGAGATAGGACTCAAGAAGAAAACTTGTCATAAATTCTCACCTCTTATAGATGAAATTGAATGTTAATTTTACAATAACTTTTGACATGAAGAATCTGAATCAGGAGCAAATTAGAGCCAACATCTCAAAAGGAGAAAATATCAACAAATTTTAAGGTATGGAAAAGGAAGGAGTTATAGTCTGAATGTTGTGGCATAACACTGTCTACAGAAGGACAAGAAAATGAATGGTACATTGATAGTAGATGCTCAAAACACATGACAGGTGATAAAGATAAACATTTCATAAAATGCTTTAGAGAAAGAAAATATGTCACTTTTGGAAATTACTCACCTGCTATCATTAAGGGTAAAGGTTCTATTTTTCTAAAAGAAAAGGTTAAAGATGGAAATGTTATGTATGTCGATGGATTAAAGCATAACTTGTTGAGTGTTAGCCAAATGTGTGACCAAGGAAGTGAGGTGGTATTCTGTTCAAAAGAATGTGTGGTTCATGAACTTGACACAGGAAAGACCATAATAAAAGGAACAAGAACCCCGAGCAATATGTATATACTGAAAGGTGGCTAAGAAAAATGTTACCTAGGCAAGGCAAAGGAAAATTGGTTATGGCACAAAAGGTTGGGACATCTAATCTTCTCTCAAATAAGCAAATCAAGCAAGCTAAAAGTTGTTCGTGATCCACCCAACATCACCCTACCACAAAGTACCATATGTAATTCATGTCAATTCAGTAAGAAAACTAGAGTTCAATTCAATGCCAAAGAAGGATAAACAAGTAAGCCTGTTGAACTTATACATACTGATTTCTGTGGACTAGAAAGGAAAAAGTCACGTCATGGAGAACAATACTATATCTTATTCATTGAAGACTTTTCTAGAATGTGTTGGATCAATTTATTGAAACACAAAGATGAAGCATTTGATAAATTTAAAGTCTTCAAAGAATTAATTAATAATGAATTAGATCTAAAAATAAAATATATCAAATCTGACCGAGGAGGAGAATACATATTAAATGGATTCTTTGATTTTTGTGAACAACATGGCATAAAAAGACAATTTTATTTAGCTAAAACTCCTCAACAAAATGGTGTGGTAGAAAGAATGAATAGAACTGTTCAACAAATGGTTCGTGCTATGCTTGATGAGTTTGGAACTCCTAACACCTTTTGGGGTGAAGGTGAACATACGGCAATAAATATTCTCAACAAGGCTCATGTTTGTGTGAATAGTGATAGAAATCTTTATGAAGTTTGGCATGGTAAGCCTCCATTATAAAGCATTTTAGTGTTTTTGGAAGCAAGTGTTTCATAAAAAATAATAATGAAAAACTTGGTAAGTTTGAAGCTAGAGTAGATGAAGGAATACTTCTTGGTTACTCATCTGGAAGCAAAGGATACAAATGTTACAATAAGATACTTTGGAAAATTATTGAATGCATTGATGTTGTGATTGATGAAGCATGCATAGATCCCAAAAGGGTAGAAAATTTAGACTGCTCATTCAGGGAAACTAGTCAAAAGGGTTTGAGCTGCCCATTCAGGGGAAACTGGCTTATATAACAACAAAAACCAGGTTGAAGATTTTTCTAGCATAAGTGAAATAACCAAGCAAAACTAAACGCCACATGTCAACCATCACAAAGAAAATTCATCATAGACAACTTGATGGCATGTAACCAGGAGGGGGAAGAAGAGTTAGCTAGGTTTCAGCAGGTGGCGGTGTCTCCTCCATGATACGACACCCGTAATCAGATGGGGCATCGTCGAGCGGTGTCTCCTCCACGATTGGACACCCGTAATCAGAAGGATCATCGCCAGTATGCTGCTAGCCACTAGTCGTGGCCTCCCGCTTCCCTATGCTATCTGTAATTCTAATGCCTGTTGTCTCCTTCCCGAGTCCTCCTAGGTTCATTGCTTCTTGGTTGGGCCGAGCATCTATCGATCTGTTTCGAACTTCCTCCTATGTTCTACTCTTGTTGCTATTGCTATTCCTGTTCCTTATGTTGCTGGCCTAGACAATGTTGCATTGAGCCTCCTCCCTAAAGGCAATAGAGACAGTGGCAATGATACAGGGGTGGTTCAGGGTGCGTCTAAATTGGAATTGAGTAGAATGTGAGGGGTTTACCGATGGCTCAGAGATGGTTTGAGGGTATTGGGTGTCCTCTGTATGACTTTGTCGAGCTCTTTGGACTTTTCCTCTTCCCCTTCGACTTCGAGTGTTAGGATAATAGTAAAGATGAATGTTGGGTTAAGGCCTTGAATGAATAACTTGATCAAATTGAAAAGAATCATACTTGGGAATTGGTTCCAAGGCCTCATGATAACAATGTTATTGGGACAAAATGGATATTAAAAAATAAGTTGAAAGAAAATGGAGAGGTCATTAGGAACAAAGCTAGACTTGTTTGTAAAGGTTATGCTAAAAAGGAAGGTATATACTTTGATGAAATATTTGCACCAGTAGCTAGACTTGAATCCATAATAATGTTTCTTGCATTTTCAAGTTCTCGACATTTCAAAGTTTATCAATTGGATGTAAAATCTACTTTCCTTAATGGAGATCTAGAAGAAGAAGTATATATTGAACAACCAGAAGGATTCATTTTGGTGAATGATGAAAACCTTGTATACAAACTCAAAGATACTTTATATGGGCTAAAACAAGCTCCACGGGCATGGTATTATCGTCTTGACAAATATCTTCAACAATAAGGTTTCACAAAAGGATCCATAGACAAAAACTTGTACACAAAAGATGAGGATGATAAACTGCTAAGTATTGTTTCTTATATTGATGATATCATCTTTGGCCGTAATGAAGAATCTATGAGTCAAAACTTGGCTTCTGTTATGTAGCAAGAATTTGAAATGTCTTGACTTGGGGAACTAACCTATTTTCTGGGTCTACAAGTGCAACAAGAAAAAGATGGCATCTTTCTCTCAAAAACAAAATATCTCAAGCAAATTCTGAAGAAGTATGGAATGGAAGATTGCAAACGTTTATGTACTCCCATGATGACAAGATGTAGCCTCAGTTCTAATGATGATTCTCTCGCAGTAAACCAACTAGAGTACATGTCTATGATTGGATGTCTGCTTTATCTAACATGTACCAGACTAGATATCACACATGTAGCTGGGATTGTTGGGCATTTCCAAGCCAATCCAAAGGAATCACATCTTTAGGCAGTAAAGAGAATATTAAAATATATCCAAGGAACCCAAGGCTTTGGTCTATGGTATCCCAAAGATGCAAATCTTACCCTTCATGCATACACAAATGCGGATTGGGCTAGAAATGTTGATGACTGGAAAATCACTAGTGGAGATGCATTTTGCACGGGGCCCCGATTGGTATCTTGGTTCAGCAAGAAACAAATTTCCATTACCTTATATACAACGACAGTAGAGTATGTGGTTGTTGCATCTTGTTGCACACAACTTCTCTAGATGATGTAAACGTTACAAGATATACAAATCAAATGTTCTCCATCTTATGTGATAACACAAGTGCTATTAGTATTTTGAAAAAACCTATTATGCACTCCAAGACCAAGCATATTCTAATTAAGTATCACTTTCTATGAGAAAAAGTGCTTGAGAAAAAGGTTAAATTGGAGTATGTTCCCTCCAAAGAACAAGTTGCTGATATATTTACTAAACCTCTTCCCAGAGAAGCATTTGAATATCTTAGACAAAAACTGGGAGTTGTCTCTGCCTCATTTTCTTGTTAATCTATTCTACTTAGTATATACATGAAAATTTAGATGGTTTCTTTCTGTAGGTGAGTTTCATGAAGTATAGTCACATATATACACGAGTTTCTTTGCAGACAATCACGTATGTTTTTCTTCGATAGAAAAATAGTGGGGCAGACTCAAGATCAACCTCTGACATGTTACTGATAGTTATGATTTGATTTTTCACGGTCTGGTATTGATGGGTACAGTCTGCTGATATGATATTGAGTTATGTTTTTCTCATTGATATTTATCTGATTAATGAAGATGCTTTGATGAATGAGTTGTTGAGAATGAACAGGTAGCACAGGTTCAAGGGGAGAATTAGCTTTGCATCATATAATGCATTGTTGGCATTATGGTTGCTGAATTATGCTACTATTAAGACCTTTTGGTCTCAGTTATTAATGTCATATATGTCATTTGATGTAAAGGTCTTGTGGAGACCTATGATGTAATAATTTTTATATTCAGTCATGTATGGACTTTTGAGGTCATGTCAAATATGTAATCCCACTTGGTTCAGTGGTAGTGTCAAAAATGTAATCCCACTTGGTTAGGTGGTTGAGACAAATATGTATCCCCACTTGGTTGCATGATTGATCTAAGTATGATTCCTTGGTGATAGGAAGGTCATACTCAGTTGAGGTATAGATTCATGTTCTTCATTTGAAAATATTTCTTAAGATTTAGTATGTGCCCAGGGGGAGCATGGATAGTATAATGTAAATCATATTTGAAGGGGGAGAATTGGTTTGCCCTTTGCCCTTGTTATCAAAGGGGGAGAGTATCTTGGCGTTTGAATAATGGTTATTTGATGTATCTAACAGGTCTCTACAAGTTGAGGCGATCAACACCAACATGGTTGCCATCAAGTCCAAAGGGGGAGATTGTTGGCATTATGATGCATGTGTTGTCCTTGATGGCAACTCACTTGTAACAGAACAAGTATATGGTAACTAGATGAATCCACAGGTCAGTTCAGAGGTCACAGAGTGATGGAACTAAATAACAGAATGATAGGACAAAGGTTTACAGATCAGAATCGGAAGTTTGATAAAGGTGAATATTTGAAGATCTAGACGTGGGTTCAACAAGACCAAGTTGCGTATACACACAAGTACAAAGAAGAAAAATTTTGTACATGTTGGCACACTATTTTAAGAATACCAAGGGTCCTTACCATTGCATTAGCCCACAATATTGAGCACAATAATGGTTACTTGATCATGTCCAAGATTGCCACCAACACTAGTGTAGTTTTAACTCATGGTATTGGCTAAGGCTCTAACTATAGAAGGAGGTGAAGATCAAAGTGCTAAGTGTGCATGTGAAAGGGCTTTTGATGAATGCTTAAATTTGAAGTATATTTTCATCGTAAGGGCCATAGTTAAGACATAGATCTAAAATAATTATGCACCAATGAATATAATGATGCATCATGATCATGAGACCTGAAATGAATTTACATTGTATGATATGCTCATGGATTGACTAGATCTAAGTATTGATGCATGTTTTTATCTCGGAATATTTTAGGCCCCTATACGACTAGTGTAACCCCTTATTGTTATTAGTACAACCCCCTTATTATATTGTTGTACCCATGTAGTCCCCATATTGTCACTATTGTGCCCCATAGAAGCCCACTATTGTTATTATTATGCCCTTACATTATTATTGTTATGTCGGCTCTGATTATATTATGACCCCTTAGACTCCTATATATAGAAAGGAGGTATTTTCATTTGTATCATCAAAGAATCATTCATTTGTGTAATGTAAAGGAGGTTGCCTCCTTGAAGAGGCTGAATTCTAAGGTGTTGATCTATCTTTTCTATCTTTTTGTGAGCTCGTTTCATAATATTTGGTATCAGAGCTTTGGATTCTAGGGTTTCGCTGCTCCAAAAAGGTCATCGTGGCATTTACGCTATAACCTTTTTTCTGTGATGTTTTAGAAGTGAAAAACAAAACCCATTTGAGACGAAATCGCACTGAACCTCGGATCCGAATTTCAGAGCGTTTTGCACTATATTTGCGGAGATATGATCTGAGGAAGTTGGTATTTTTGCAGACTCCTGAATTACATTCCAAACAGGTGACCTGGGGAAAATCGTCATAACTTTCTCTGTAAGGATTGGATTGAAATTTCGCAATAAGGTACAAAAAGAGGACGGACTGTAGTTTCTTGTATATATTTTCAGAGTCAAAGTTTGAAACTGTAACATGTGGCATGTCATACAAGTTCACTCTACTGAACTAGTCTATAATCAAGTCACTGTGGGATATTTGGTATAACTCTTCCTTGGAGAATCCAATTTGGATCAAACTGGTGGCATTGGAAAGAGGACATAGAGGGCTACAACAAATCTCAATTTCAGAACTTAAAAATCTGAAAGTACAGAGTTATAGTCGTTTCAAGATCGAGCTCCTAAAATTAAGAAAAAGCAAGATGAGGAAGTTTGATGGCAAGGATCTGGTAAATTGGATACTTCAGATGGAGCAATATTTTGATCTACATGGTGTACCACTCGTATGTATTTCATCTTCATATTTAGAACCAGATCAATTTTTATGGTATAAAGGACTTTGTTCTCGTAAACAACTTGTTACGTGGTCAATTTTCATAGAGTAAATGATAGCACATTATGAAGATACAAAGAGCAACACCTTCTTTAGAGCAACACCACAACAATTCAAAAGAGTAAAAGGGCTTTGTTACATAGTGGAAAGTAAAATTATGGCAACAAGGAAGCCTACCCCTCACAACTATAAATATGGAACTGTTGTTTCTCCTAGCCTTCCACAACCTACAAGGGTTGCACCACAACAATTGGAAGAAAAAAAGAGAAAAAGGGCTTTGTTACAATTGTGATAGCAAATGCACTAAAGGTCATAAGTGTGTTGAGAAGAAATTATTTTACATAAAGCATGAACAGGAGGAAGAAAAAGATCAAGAAACATCAAAAGAAGAGGATATACACCAGGACCCAACCCCAGAGAAGAAGAAATGAATCAGACCATATCTTGTAAAGCATTGGCAAGAATTACCACTCCTCAAACTTTCAAGATAGAAGGACATATCAAGAAGAAAAAGGTTCAAGAAGTGAAAAATCACATCGAAAAAGAAGAAATGAATCCAAACATATCTTGTAATGCATTGGCTAGAATTACCACTCCTCAAACTATCAAGATAGAAGGAGATATCAAGAAGAAAAATGTTCAAGAAGTGAAAGATCACATCAAGCATCAAGAAATGAATCCGACCATATCTTGTAAAGCACTGGAAGAAATTACCACTCCCCAAACTCTCAAGATAGAAGGACATATCAAGAAGAAGAAGGTTCAAAAAGTGAAATATCAGGAAGAAAAGTATCAAGAAACATCAAAAGAAAAGGATACTCACCAGGAACCAACCCCAGGGAAAGAAGAAATGAATCCGACCATATCTTGTAATGTATTCATCGGAATTACCACTCCTCAAACCGTAAAGATAGAAGGACATATCAAGAAGAAAAAGGTAATAGTGTTGATTGATTCGGGTAGTACCCATAATTTCATTAATTGTAATATAGCCAAGGACTTGAATTGCTTCCTATATCCAGCATCAGAGTGTCTAGTGACGGTTGTAAGGGGAGGAACCATAAATTTCTCTAGAAAGTGCCATAATATTAAGCTATCCATGAGAGAATATGTATTGAATAGTCCAATGTTTTCCATTCCAATGGCTGGTGTTGATGTTGTACTAGGAGTCCAATGGCTACCATCCTTGGGTACAATAGCTTTTAATTTTCAAGAAAGTTTTATGAAATTTTCTTCGAAACGAAAGGAAGTTGAATTAAGGGGTATCACAGGGAAACCAGGAAAGATAATCAACTCTGACGGGATGACAAAGCTTCTAAAGAAAGAACAATGAGGCGTAATTGCACAATTATGTTCGCTAACTGTTCGCACATCGAAATCATGTATTTCTCCAGATCTCCAAAAAGTCTTGGACAATCATTCCAAGGTATTTGAGACTCCCAAAGGTCTCCCATGTATTCGTGATCATGATCATGCTATTCATTTTATTCCAAGATGCGTTCCTCCAAACATCAAGCCTTATAGATATCCATATGCCCAAAGGAGTGAAATTAAACATATGGTTGCAGAAATGGTAGAGGTTAGTACAATTATCCAACCAAATTTGATAAACAAAGGAAGGCATGAATGGAAGAATGGCGAAGCAAGGTGGGAACTCATTCAAAAGTTCTTGAATATCCCAGTTCCAACAATATTGCTAGAACTTGACAAGGAAGGAAAAATCATATTGGAACCTGAAGCATTTACAGCACTAAGAAGTCGACAGCTGCGAAATCGATCAATTTCAAAGAATCTCATTAAGTGGAAGAAATTACCAGTTGAAGATTTCACATAGAAGGATAAGAATTTTATACAGAAGCATCAAGAACTACTCAAGCATTAAGGACAAAAAAATTTTGAGGAGAGGGGCATGTTAAGCCCCTATACTACTAGTGTAACCCCTTATTGTTATTAGTACAACCCCTTATTATATTGTTGTACCCATGTAGTCCCCATATTGTTACTATTGTGCCCCATAGAAGCCCACTATTGTTATTATTGTGCCCTTACATTATTATTGTTATTCGGCTCTGATTATATTATGACCCCTTAGACTCCTATATATAGAAAGGAGGTATTTTCATTTGTATCATCAAAGAATCATTCATTTGTGTAATGTAAAGGAGGTTGCCCCCTCGAAGAGGCTGAATTCTAAGGCGTTGATCTATCTTTTCTATCTTTTTGTGAGCTCGTTTCATAACATAATATTATGATCTGGATCTTTTTGAAGTTCTAAAGAGCTGTGCAATTTTAGGTCAAAATTTGCATATCTATACATAGATTGGTATCAGTTAAGTCATGTACATATGTGAGTTGGGTTCAGTAAAGTCACGCAAATATTTCAGAAAAGAAAATTATTATTGTGAGTTTTTTAAAATACTGCTATCCCCCGTATCAGTATTTTTCCCAACAACTACAACTATTTAAGAATTGAAAATATATCCTATTCATTGATTTCCAGGTCCTACCAATTACAAGTTTGTCTTATCAACACGTATAAGTTCCATAATTTGATCAACAAATAAAATACCGATGTAATCTTCTACATACACGTTGAACTCCTAAAATTTTGCTTGCTAAACCGTTTTTTACAAATAATTCATGTTGCCAATGACATTGACCATCATTTACTAACCATTCAATGGGTAAATTTATTCACTCTCACTTGTGGTCATATAAAAAAGAAAAAGAAAAAAAAACTTAGCATCATTTTGATCTTGCCTAGTTACAAGAGGGTGTTGACCCTCGCTTTAGTTCTTCACAGCTTCCAACTTATCATTGTATTCTCGATTGTCCATCTGTAGCTACCTTTCTTCAGGAAGATTCCTTACATGATTTGTTCACGTCTTAATTTATCACAGGTTATCCCTTTTTCTCTTCCGTGTCGATGATCCATTTTAGTTTTTTTTTTTTTTCTCTCGTAGCTTTGGAAATGGTGTTGTTCCCAGGATGCCAACACTTATCATTTCAAATGATAGAATTCAAGGTTTGGGTAGATGTAGGTCAATCCTTGTTTTATCATAGGCTAACTTCCGTAGAGGAGACTCTATCAAATAATGATATTCCACAAACCCTCGCTCACTTGTATTCAACAATTGTAAAGAAAACATTGCGAGAGAATGACCCACCTTGGAATTCACACCTAGAAATATAGCCTTCGCTACTTCGAATAAGGAATTTGGTGGCCAAAAAAAGCACAAGAATAGCCATTGCTACCTCAAAATATGAGAAACATGAAATTTTTCTCATTACACCTTTCACATAGAAACTATTTTCTTAATAGACAAAACCAGGTTGCTTCCTCAAGGATATACTGTCTCAGAACATGATAGAGATTCAACTTGTGAACCAAACCAAATTGCTCCATGAACATGTGCCAAATGCCAAAAGAGGTGAAGAAAAAGAAAACAAAGAAATGGACTAACTAGGGTAAAAGGGGTCTTAAAACCTTAACAGCCTCAGGCTCAAAGCTAAATAGAGATAAATGATCCAATCTCGTGATGATCAAAATGAATTCATCACTCTCGTATTTATAGATTTCCTATAGGGGTCTCTCCTTCTTAAATAATTGAGTAAATTTCACTTCAAACCCTAGTTTTGGGTTTCTTTACCCAACAACCCCAAAACTCATCCAATATTGGAAAATTTGCGTTTTCCCCCTTTATTGAGGACTATAGGTTATGAGGATCAATAAGTTATTTCATCCTTTAGGAAAATTAATTTCCCAGGAATATTGCAACTTGTGTATTGTTTCGTCCAATAATATGATAATCAAAAGGTCAAATTGAAGATTATTTTTGTTCTTTTGAATTCATTAGAGTGTTTGGGAAGTGATGGATTAGATATTTGCAAGAGGACACACCTTTTTTTCAAAAAATTTGTTTTTGTTTTACTTAATTCTTTATTTAATTCGCATACAAATTTTTCCTTAAGCATACTTGATTTTAGTGTTCACATATAAATCGAGGAATGTACTTTTTTTTTAAGAGGAGGTCCTTGTCATTTTCTTTGTTTTTCTCTTAAAAACAATTTGACATGCAAATGTCACCCACAAGAGTACCCCAATTTTAGGGTTCATGTCCCCATATGAGTATATGTTTTTTTCTTTAGTGTGGGAGTTACCTAGTCATACTCAGATATGGTGGGTACCAAATAGTGTGTAGTTGCTCTCGAATTTGGTATAGGGTATGCATATGACTATGCGTTTGTGTACCCATGTGTATCTTGAAATTATATCAAATATTTCGGTCTTGATTATAAAATGTTTTGGAAAGTTATCATAACTTTTAAGCCAAATTCTAGTTTAAATGTTGGTGTGTTGAAAGTATGGTGTTAGTATTGCCATTACACAAAAAGTACTTATATTTTAAATTGTATGATGATTTCAATGCATATGTTTATTTCATATTTGTTGAACTCTTGAGATAATGGTCATATAAGTTTACTTTATTGATCTGTATTTTGGTTTGTACCTTGTAGCTCCTCTATTCACAATGATTGTTTTGTCGATACTTAATCAACAAATTGCGGATGATTCAATGGTTAGTAACAATACCTTTTCTTATTTTTTTTTGGAGCGTTTTAGGAACTCATTGTTTTTATTAATTATTTTTCTTGTTTCTATTGACCTATTTTTTTCATTGGTTGACATTAATATAATTTCATTACAATTCCTTTCATTTTAGTATTCCTATGTTATTATGTTTTAGGAAGTTATGAAAGCTTTGAAGAGCTTTTTTTCCTAATTTTTGTATTGTTTTTTAGTTTCTAGCATATGATATTACCTTTTTAATTCTTGATATCGAGTATCAGTTTCATGTATATGTTTCCATATTGATGCTATGAAAATGGACGCTTTAAATAGAGACCAGTGTCTACGTGGAATACACTAATGCAATTCCCTTTCCAAAAATTTCTTGGTCCCAAGCTCTTAGACTGGCCCTTAAATTCAATCCTAATGGTATGTATTTTTTTTTTTTTATACTCAGCATGCAAAAATGGAAGATGTTACTGTACATGATTTTTTTTTAATAGGAGATTCCAATTTGTCAGATGGGTGTATTTATATTATTCTTTGTCCATTATAAGTTGCTACCCATTTTATTTTATAAACTATTGGGTACAAGGACACTTCGTGTTATCAGTAAGATAGATCAAGCAACTACTAACCATAAAATCTGAGTTGTTCAAACACTTTTGTTGGGTCAGGGACCACGCATGACCCAATATGTTCCTTTGATTGGTAAGTCTGTATCTATTACCGGCATACAATCAAGATTTTTAGGGGAAAAACTCTCCTGAGAAATAATGTGGAGGGTAGAGAGTGAGATTTTGAAGTCAATTTTGACTGGTGCTACACAAAATAAGCTTGTCAAGATAGCCACAGATTTTCACATGTATAGATATAATCTTGTATGATCCGCTTCAAGTTCCTACCTTAGACGAGCTGCTTTGATAGCTAATTTTCCATACAACGAGGTAACTTTGACGAAAGTTTTCAGAAGCACGTATTTAAATTGATATAAACTATATGAACAAAATCTGTGACCCACCAACTATTTTGCATGCTTTACAATTTTCCTTTGATAATACATAATATTATACCATTTTCATGTTTGTCTTTCGATAGGGTGAATATGTGGGTTGAAGGGTGGGTGACCAGTAGGATGTTATTTCTGTATTTAAAATGCAATATAACTAAAACACTATTTTGATGTTCATTGTGCAAAAATGTATATAAGTAGAAAGGTAGAGTTTTTTCATACAAAAATAGACGACAAAAAAAGAAAAGAAAACTTAGTGAATTCCCTTAGTAAATAATTATTATGTTGATATTACCTGGATATTATATTTGCAATGATAATCCCTTTTTGGTTGAGTTGTGAACTCTATCTCCTCATTATGGTTGGCTACTAAATTTGAAATAGCCAACTGGAACTTTAAAATGTATGAAGATCTTTGATCATTGTTACCCCTAAATGTTTTAAAAGGAATTTAGGCAAATAATTTATACATAGAATAACATACATATCAATTGACCATGCAATCTATTGTTGGTTCTAATGATTACTTTAATAATGTAGTCATTCTTTATAATGAAATATCCATATAAATGTCATAATAATTGGCCTTGACCAAAACCAAATTTGAGTCAATCAAAATGATTTTTTTACAGATAAGAATTTGGCAACAAATAAATGTGATCTCTCTTCAAATCTGTTAGAAATAAAAGTATATAGGTATGGTATTTTAAAAATATGAAATGCAGAGTTTATTTATAGTAATTTTTGCATATACTTTAACTTAAAAAATCCAAAAAATGCAATTGATATGAAATTTTGACATAAAGTCATATCGTCCATTATTTAAATCGGAATACAACATGTTTGAAACTATATGTTTGTTAGTAGTCATACTCATGAATAATTGGTACACGTTTCCTTATTATTAAAATTTTCTTTTTAAATCTCAGGTTGGAGGGTAGATCACAAATTGTTGAAGGTGAGTTAGTGAGGCTAAGTGAGCAATTAGTGTAGGCTTCTGAAGGAACCAGTGCTATTTCACTGGAACTTGGCCGAAAATTTGAAGATAAATTTCTCCAACATATTGCCTCAGGAGAGGTATCTTACATATCTTTAATTTAAAAGGGAAATCAATTTTAGATAAATCAATTTGTTATTTTTTTTTTCATTTTTTGAAATAAATAAGCATGCTCAATCTTGGTTTATGCCTCATCTAGTTAGAGGAAAACTACTTCCTTTTAATGGCACACTATTTGAATTCTTGTTCGTAATCCCAGATCTTCTTGTTAGCATCTTATATGTTTTGGGATTTTAACTCCTTTTGTGTAATTTACGTTGGCTATAATTTTGAGTCCCATTGATCAACTCCGTTGTCATTCATTGGACATCAATAAAATTACCTTATCTTATTACCATGTTCACATAAGATCTTGATGAGTAGCTTATATTTTACCTCAATTTAATCTTTTAATCCATATATTGAATTGAAGGTTGTACAATATATGTGTTTGCTTTGTTTCAGTACAATTTATTTGTGCAAAAATATGTTCTTACAATTACAATGATCTTGTAACCAAAATCAATGGTGACATTGTACCAATTATTGATAAGAAGTGAAAACATAAAAATGAAGAACAAAGGGTTGGGGGCAGTTACATATCTAGTTTTGGAATGCATCTACAATTCTTAAAAGATGGAAGAAAATGTCATCTCCGTGTATTAATACTGAAATTAGTAATATGTTAGATGTGGGAAATACCACTTGTTAGCAGAGTTTAACACTAAAGTGTGAAACACAATCATTCATTGTTTTTTTATCAAACAATTAAGTTTTTGTAACTTTACATCAAGAAATCTAAGTCAACAAACTAGGAGATAAAATCTCAACAACATCCTAAAAACTAGCAATGAAGCACAATAATAGAGATGGTTAGAGATTAGATCTCACCCAATCCATAAGAATAGGAAACTGAAAGAATTTGTTGCATCCATCCACAATGATACCATCCCACCAAAATAATAATGAGAAATACATATGCTAAAAAATAAGAAGTATAATCTCTATCATTTCTCTCAACAATAAAAGCATTGGTATCTAATGCTTTTAGGAGAGAGAGAAAATGTTGTTTCATTTGGTGTTGGGAAATCCAATGACCCTCATTTGCAACTGGTGTAACCTAAAAATATAGAACAATATCGATAGGATCACTAATTAGGAGCTTTGTGCCAAATGTTGACTCATGAAATGTGTTGATGACATTATGGATGCTCATTTGATTTGGAGATAGAGATCCCAATGGAAGGCATTGTTATCTTGAAGGGAAGCTTACAGTGACGAAAGATGTTGAATTGGATTATAACTAATGAACCAATGAGAATAGGCAACCAAATATAAACTCTCTTGTAAGGAGAGAACTCTATAATAGGTTAGAAACTCTGAAGTTTATGGAAGGTCCTCTAATGTGGTGTCTTGTGGCAACTAAGTGTGATATAAAGAAAATGATGGAGGAGGTTTAAATGAATCCTTTAAAATTGTTGATTGAACCTTGGATTTAAATTGTAGAACATAATGATGTTGTGGATAAGGTTGTTGGATAAAAGTGAAAGAATGCTTTTAAGATTTAGGATCAACCTATACTTGATGTTATCTTTATGCAATAGATAAGTGTTGTTTAATGCATCATATCTTTTTCTTAGCTTTATAACTATGAACCACAAATGGTTAACCATCATTAATCAATGTATGTTTATGCAGTCTAACAAGGTATGTGTCATCAAAAACCCATAAATAACGTAATAAGTGCTACCAAAGAATACCTTACAGACATCTAATGGGATTATGATCATAATTGAAAGGAATTGAGATGTCAAATTGGAAATTACATTTCCTTGTGACTAGGAGTTCATTGCCCTTATGGTGCATTGAAATTTGACCTTCCTTGGGGGTTTCCATCTCTCCATTTTATGTTGATTTCTTATGCCTGGTCTCTATAAATAAATCCCTCTCACAACGATCATATAGTTATTTATCTCAAAGATGACTAGCTCTCATCTTAGGTAGCATTGTAAACTTCCTTCGTATCACATTAAGAATTTTTTTATCTTGAAGCTTGAGTTATAATGATGACTCTTGCTTCATTAGCTCAATAATGTGATATTGGATGCTTTTACCCTTGCCCTAGTAAAATCATTTCCATTTGATATGTTCGCCTTCTTGATACCCAACAAGATCACATAATTGAGTTTTTGTTAGTGTCATGATCTCCCCTCTTGAAATTGGGGAGGGTTGTTTTGGTTGTTGCATGCTCTGCATGTGGTTTTCCTTCCACAATAATTCCACAATAATTATAAATGCATTTTCAATGATCTTCTACAGTGAAAATTATATCATTTACTAATATTTATAACCCCTAAATAACAAAATATTCCTTTGGAAATTGAAACAATGGACCAACACTTTAGCACTTACTTGTCCACCTGCATGGATATCCATCTTTTGTTTGCCCTTGAATGGAGTGATAAAAAGTATAGAATAAGAATTGTCATTAATTGATAAATTAGGGTTATTACCTTTGGTTTTGTCTTAGAGATGATCATATTCTTCATTCTCATACTACTCAAGATTTCGCCTCCTTAACTATTGTCTTAATGAGATGTTATAATCTCCATATATTTTGTTGTTTTTCCCTTTCCATCTGTTGATGCATAATATATTGTCTCTCTACTCTTTTATACCAACTTTGTGGATTTTACCATCGATTTTTTTTCTCTATAGTTAATTTGACTGATCTCAAATAAGGTCTGATCTAGGATTACAGATGTTGAAAGAGAGTTTGTGAATTGCAGAATGAAAAATCACTGCAATTCTCACTACTGTGCTATTCCTTGAAAGTCTATTATTTTCTTTCCATTTCTTCAGTGACAAGGTTCAATTTATTCTGTGGGGGTTAAGAGGGATATTAAGTGTAAGAATATTCCAAAAAATGATGATTTTTTATTTTTTATTTAGAGAAATACCCTTCTTAGAATTACGAAAACTCCAATTTGTATGCATAGGTTTTACAGCACTAAACAAGGTGATAGGTTTTATGGCACCAAACAAGGTGCTATCAATTTACTACCCATGTCTTCCAATTTCAAGTTTCTAGAGTCCAATGCTATGAAATCTTCTATTTCACTTGACTATGTCAAGTGATGTTGGGTCTTTATAGGTAGATGGTATGAACACAATTATGACCATTTTTCTTTCCTGCATATGCTTCTAGGAAAGGTCATTAACCAATTTCCTCTTCCTTACCTATGGGATGATATAACCCACATGGTGTCATCATAACATTTTCCCTTTTCTTTCCTGATCCTTTAGAGAGAAACCTATAAATATGGTGAGCTCCTTGGTGGTAGTTAGAGAAGTAGTATAGGGAATTAAGGAAGGATGATATCTAGGTAAAGATGGTTTTGGGTGCAAGTTTAAGGTCAATGATTCAGTAACCCATTAAAAATGGAAGCCTTTGACATATTAAGGTCAATATAGTGGTTGGAGAGCACTAACTATATCAAATGTCTTACACACAAGTTATCAAAAATGGAAAATAGTAGTCTTGTACACAAAGGTTGATGTAGTGACTGGAGACCACTAACTATGCACAAAAATCATTAAAAATTGAAAGTCTAAGACATAAAAGGTCAATGCGGTGGTTGAAGATTCCCCAATCACTATGATTAATGTCTTTCACATAACTCTTGGTGAATCTTTTAGCCAATAGATCTAAGGATATAGTAATTGAGGTATTTGGGCAAGTACAAATGATATTTGTTAAACAAATTACTTATTTTTAACAATACGATAAGATTATAGACATGCCTCACAAATTTGTTTGATGGACTTCTTTAAGCTTGTGGCTATCTCAGGGATTTCATTTTGGCCATGTTAGTATGGATCGAGTTTGGGAGCAAGTTATGAAAATGGTCAAGATCTTGTTTAGAATCGTAGTAGATAGAATTTGTATCAAGGAAAATTTCTTCCATAAACAATGTCTTCTAATTCCTTTTCTCTATGTTTTTATTGTATATATCCTTAATTATCCCACATTTAGTAGATTATGCACATATATTTGAGGAGATTTCCATGTTGTTATGAGTTACATGACTCAGATGAGTTTTGAATCCCTTGTTGTTAGCCAAAGATAGTTCATAATGACAAGTTTTCTAGAACCTATAAAAGTTGGTGGCTACATAAGAGCTATCATTGGTAAAATAAAAATGTTGCTACAAACTAAAATATCAAACTTCCTCATCAGGGTTGATTGCACAACATGTCTCATTTGTAAAGTAGAAGTGACCCCACAAAACTAAATTGTCATGTAATAAAAAAGCTTCATGTCTTTAGGAATGGATTTGTTTTTACATAGAAATCACTCAACGTGCAAGAATTAGATGTGATGTTTATCCATTAATTTATATTATTGTTCAATTAATTGATTATGAAATGGTTTTTCATCCTCACTATTGATTTTATTTTCGATTTCACAATTTTTTTTAATTATTCCCAAAAATATTGACTATTAAATATTGGTTTTGTGGACAATGTGAGCCTTCTACATGGTACTACAATGCCATACAAGTGGCATCATGAATTATACATGGCACTATTTGTAAGATGTTATCATGCATGACATGGTAAAACTTGTAAGGCATTATATTCTTTCCTTTATGTTATTCTAGACTAGTCCACTAGGTCTAGGGAAGATACTCCTCTCTGCAGTCGTAAATTTCACATAACAAATTGGTGATTCCATTGGGGACCATTTCTTTCCATTAGTGGTTTCCTTGACCTTAACCCTTGTTTTACCTCTTGAACAGACCCGTATTGCCTCACCCAATCTGAATTGACCTTAGGAAGACCTTTCATTGACCTTCATTTTTTTTGTCTCAAAATTTGGCCTTACCTTGATCAGTGCTCCTACTGGTCTAGTGACAAAGCATTGCAGCGCCCCCCATCCTTTTATGCACCTGCTTTGTAGAGCACTGAGTCCCTTTAGGTACTTGCATTGAATCTCATGGATAATTTCAGGGACTAATATTCCACGCTTTCTCCAAAAAACTATTTGCCAATTTCCATTTTTCTAAAAATGAGTTCTCCCAAATTTTATAGTATAAATTTATTTTACCTTAAAAACCGCCAATATTATATATTGTCTAATATAAGATAATTATAAATCTAAACAGTTTTACAAAATTATCATCAAACATTTTAAAATTTGGATATTAAGGATTAGTAATATTTGCCAAGGTTGCTAAACTTTATGATAAACTTCCATGCTTAAAATTTTCCCTGGCGTTGATCCCTATTTCATGCCAACAATTACCCTTTCATGGTTTTCTCTTTGATTAGCTTTGTTCTAGTTGGTTCTCCTTGTGTCGCTAAGTGTGTTTTGATCTCTCAAAAGCCTTAATCTTGCTTTCTTTTTGTTTTGAGTGCCTTTGATAAGAATTTGTTTATAGTTTCCTTTGCTCTTGTCAATTAGGTCATTATCAAACTGATTGCTTGGTCGTTGATTGCTTGAAAGAATAGGTGTTTCAGTCATCATTCTGAATAATGTCGTTTATTAGTGATTAGGCAAACATATTAGTTTTCATTTGAAAATTAAGCGGAACTGAAAAGAAAAATCTTATGCATATTGCATTGCATGTAGGGTTTTGTGTGTGAATTGGAATTAGGAGAAATTGCATTAGGGGAATTACATTTAACAAACTTGTATGTTGCATATTATATGTTGCATATTATATGTTGCATATTCTTTGTTCTCTTCCCTTCTGCACATATATTTCCATTGAAAGAAAAGTTTCATTTCATCAAGCTAGATTGCATTTTTAGGATAATGAGGTGAAATTCGCAATGAGCCTTGAAAACTGAAACATATTTCAAGATAAAATTCTAAAATTTATTGAATCAACCAAAGGATCATTTGTAACATTAACACAAACATCTATAGGTCTAGGCTAGAAACATTTTCCAACATTTATAAACGTAGGAGCTGTCATTTTTTTCAAGTGTTTCATTCTGGCGATGATATCCCGTTCCACATATGTAAGTGTATTAGATTGGTCTCCACGTACCTTCGAGTATATTGAATGGTGTTCCATGCATGATAAGTATATGGGAATGATATCATCAAATGGTTACACATTAGACAACACTACTAGAGACGACGCTTCCACATACCTGGGAGTATATTTTGGAAGTCCCCATTAGGATGTTATCCCACCATAGGTAACTGAGTCGGTTGCCTTGTACACTATGATACACCTAACACATCATTTGGGGAGATTATCTGCCCGTACATAAATCCTTGATTCACCAAGGTGGTATATTTTAGTTCACTATCACTTGGTAATCCTTATCTGTGTAGTTACCCCTTTGTTTTATTTGTGTCTTTAATTTCTAAAATCAAATAACTAATCGTGGAACAACATCTTCCCAGTGGAAAAACTCCTTAGTGGATCTTAGGTTGAGACTAATGGCAACACTTACCGAGTCTACCAATCAAGGAAACCCCTCTGACAGGAATATTGGTCCTTTTTCTTATTTTGGAAATATTGGTGCTCATTATATGGCAACGTTGTCCCTTCCCAGATTTACCATTAGTTTTCTGGTTTGTTTATTTTCGACCTCTTTAGTTCTGAATGCCCATCAACCTGAATAACATCAACCTCAAATTGGTCCTAAAGTTGACCCTTTTCCTTCTTGACTTATTATTTATTCATCCCTTTCTTCCTCTTCGCCCAGTGAAATTCTTGATTCTCATAACCAGGAAACTAAGTAGAAGAAGAAGAGGAAGAAGAAGAAGAAGAAGAAGAAGAAAAATAAGGAGGGAAACCAAGAAACCATTACTAAGAATGTAAATGATGTTGATAAAACTTCCAAACAACCCCACAAAGTTAAATTCCCTTGCATGGTTTCTAAGGGTAATCGCTTTCTAAGAGATTATCTTGGTATTCCCAAGGTACTAGAAGTGTGGTCCACAGGCTCACATCGACCTTTGTCTTCAAATTCTAGAGATCATGCTGAAGACAAACCTTCAACTAGTTATAGTCAACTCCATAGGAAATGTTGAAATGTGGCAACAAGAATATTCCAATTTAATTTGTCCTTGAATTAAATTGTGAATTAAAATTGAAGTTAGTATTAACAGCTACTTGGAAATAATTAATTAAGTTATTTTGACTTAATTAGTATGAGAAATTCAAGTTAAAAGTCTTTCTAAAGTCATGCAAGAGTTATCCCTTAAATTAAGGAGATAAGCCTTAAATTAAGGAGATAAGATTGAGTTATATTTGAGTTGTAATTAGTTAACTCAATTTACTGAGCTAAGTTCGGTTAAATTAGTTCCAAACTGTTTGAGGAACTAATAGAGAGTTAACAGTCAGTTGTAAACTGAGTTAAGTCCAGTTAAATTAGTTCCAAACTGTTTGAGGAATTAATAGAGAGTTAACAGTCCGTTGATGCATGCATGCACTCAACAATTGTACTCCAGTTAACTGAAGATTCCCTCATCAGAAACTCATGCATGTCTATTTTGAGAAAGACCCAGTTAAGATTAATGTCAAGGAAAATGTACTATCAGTTGCATGTGTTTTCTTATAAAGAAAACTCATGCCTGCAGAAGGAATCATTCCTTGAGGATTGCGTAGTTCAGACGGTGTGTGAGATCAAGTGATCATCCACTGGGTGAATGAGTTTTCCACTTGGTTGAAGGAGAATCATCCGAGAGGAACATCACAAGCAAATAGGAGCTTAGAGGGTAGAGGAGAAGGCTTGTGAGAAGCCAAGATTTCCTGTGAGCATCTGTGAGGATTGTACTGAGAGCTGGCTAGCTGTGAGAGCTAAGGCATTGTATAATCTCTATGTATTTCCACCTTGTATGATAATATAGATAGTGGGGTTTTTATCTAAGGCTTTCCCCAAAGTATTTTCATGTGTATTGTACATCGATTCTTCTTCTTCTGGTTATATGTGTTCAATTCGATCTTTAAGCTTTCACAAATTGATAGTAGAAGTAGGTTATAGTATTCTGCTTTAGTTATATTGCATTATCGGGTTAATCGACAGTCAGATTTTCTACATGGTCTTAGAGCGAGATTTGTAGAGAATTTGCAGAATTTCTACATGGTATCAAAGCCAAGTTTATCAGAGCTGTGAACAATATACTGAGAAGAGAATTCAAAGTTTGAAGTTTGAGGTTGTAGGTGCAAATCGAATTCATATCATACTTCAACTGAGATGGGACATTATGTGACTATTTTCCCATTGAAGAAGTCCAAGAAGGGATCCTCGGAAGGATCAGAAGGTGAGGCATTAGCCTCTCAGTTTGAAATGGACTTTACCCTCATCGCATGCATGGTGTCATCGATGATGGGTTGTGTTTGGTATATTTACACTGGAGCCTCATTCCACATCACCGGTGATAAAAGTTTATTCAGTGCCTTGGAGGAGAAAGACCTTAAGATGTGCATAGAGATGGGTGACGACGGAAAGTATAGTGTTTCAGGAGGGGGCACGGTTAATTTTCAGAGGGAGCATGGAGTTCCTATCACCTTGACTGATGTGATGTGTGTGCCTGGACTGAAGAAGAACTTGGTATTAGTCATGATGTTGGAGGACAAAGGCTACAATGTTTTCTTCAGTAAAGGAAAGGTGTTCCTAAGACACATAGCCCCGAGTCAAACCAAGAGGATAGGGATTCGCGTGAAGAATCTCTATAAACTAGAGGTAGATGATTGTGCAACGTTGAGTACGAAAGTAGAATTGGTGCAAAGCCAAGAAATTGGTGAGTTGTGGCACAGGCGATTGGTCCATTTGAGTCATGGGGCTTTGAAGATAATGCAGCAGATATCTACAGGACTTCCCAAAGGTAAACTTGAGCAAGTTGACACATGCAAAGGTTGTACCTTGGGAAAGTACACCAAGTCTTCCTTTCATGATTGAGACAGTCGAGCGAAGGCTATCTTAGAGCGAGTTCATACTGATGTGTGGACCATTCTCAACAACATTCATAGCGAAGCAAAGGTATTTTGTGATTTTCATTGATGACTATTCTCGTAAATGCTGGATTTATTTCATGCAAAAGAAGGACCAAACCTTCACAAAGTTTTGTGAGTTCAAATCTTTGGTCGAGAGAGAGTCAAGGAAGAAGATCAAGGCCTTGAGAAGCAAAAACGGTGGAGAATATGTCTCTCAAGAGTTTAAGGACTTCTATGCAGTGGAAGGAATTAAACGAGAGCTGACGGAACCTCATAACCCATAGTAGAATGGGGTGGCTGAGAGGAAGAACAGAACTATTGTAGGGGCAACACAGGAAATGCTGCATGACCAAGGCCTACCACTTCACTTGTGGGCTAAGGCATGTAACACAGTGGTCTATTTTCGGAATAGAAGCCTGCATCACATACTTGGGATGAAGACACCAGAGGAAGCCTTCTTCGGTAAGAGACCAGATTTGGGTCACTTCAGGATCTTCGAATCATCAGAATTTTTTCGTGGGACAAAGGATGCACAGAAGAAGCTTGAGCCGACAACAGAGTTGGGGATACTTGTGCGGTACATTGATACACCTCACAACTATCAGGTGTACTTGCCTACTAGTCGAAGGATAGTCATTCGTAGAGATCTCAAGTTTGATGAGCAGAAGGCCATGCGAGTTTCCCTTGAGAGGGAGCTCCAACTATAGGCTATGGAGGAACTATTGGTTCCTAAGGAGGAGGAGCCCCAGAATAATGCGGAGCAGCCGCATGTAGAGGTTCCAGGAGTGGAGACATCCACTCAAGTAGAGTCTTCCAAAGATGGATGGAAGCACACAAGAGAAGCTGATAGATTGTTGAAGGATGCGAGAGAGAATGTGGGAGCACCATCTTCTCAGTAAAGACATAGGAGGTCACCTGAGAGGTACACTAGATACATGGCCCTTGCTAGGGAATGTGTTGAGACTGAGCCATCTTCCTTTGAGGAAGTAGTGAAACAGCCGATTTGGGTTGATGCTATGGTGGAGGAGTATGACTCCATAGTTCGTAATAGTGTTTGGGATGTGGTTCCGAGACCAGAGAGCAAGTCAGTTGTGAGTTCCCGTTGGCTTTACAAGGTAAAGAAAGCTACTAATGGTAGTGTGGAGAAGCATAAGGCAAGATTTGTTGCCTGTGGCTTTTCACAGGTCGAGAGGATTGACTATGATGAGAATTTTGCTTTTGTCGCAAGGTACTCATCTATCAGATCTATGTTGCCACTATCAACATAGATGGGTTAGAAGAACCATCAGATGGATGTGAATATTGCATTCCTCAATGGCAAGATTGAGGAAGAGGTGTACATAGAGTAGCCGAAAGGTTTTGAGACCTTCGATCTTGATTTGCATGTGTGCCGACTCAAGAGAGCGTTGTACGGGCTGAAGCAAGCACCTCGTGCTTGGTACACCAGGATAGGCAACTACTTGACCGGGTTGGGCTTCACAAAGAGTGAAAGCGAATGCAAACCTGTACCACATCATGGTGTAAGGTAAGTTGTTGATCATCATTCTTTATGTTGATGATCTCATATTGATTGGTGATGATCAGTTTATTGTGTCTTGCAAGGAGGTAAGAAACTTCGAGATGAAAGACATGGGTCTCATGTAATACTTCCTTGGAATAGAAGTGTGGCGGAAGGATGGGGAGTTGTTTGTGTCTAAGGGAAAGTATGCCAATGAGACACTTAGGAGATTCCACATGGAGAAGTGCAAGGCCAAGCAGACTCCTCTAGTAGGTAACTAGAGGAAGGAGGATGCTACTTCAGGAGAAGTAGTGGAAGCTACTATGTACAGGCAGCTTGTGGCTTCACTGATGCACTTAGTGAACAAACAACTAGATTTATGCTATGTCATGAACCAGCTGAGTCAAGCGATGGTTCAGCCTACCAAGATGTTTTAGAAGGCGACAAAGCATGTATTGAGATACCTCATAGGCACATCTCAATATGGATTATGGTACAGATGGACAAAAGGAGTGAATCTATAGGGCTTCACTGATGCAGATTGGGTACGGAGTCCATCAGATTGGAAGAGCACATTAGGAGGGATTTTAACCCTTGGGTCAACGATAGTTTCTTGGTACAACAGGAAACAACAGTCGGTTGCACTCAGCTCAACAGAGGCAGAATACATGGCTGCAAGTTAGGCAGCATGTGAGACCATCTGGATGCGGAAAATCCTAGTTGATTTGTTTGATCAGAGGATGGATCCAATTGTGATCTATTGTGATAATCAGAGTTGTATCAAACTCTCTGAGAATCTAGTATTTCATGATAGGTCCAAGCACATCGACATCTGGTATCATCATCTCAAAGACTGTGTAGCGAGGAGGATCATGTTGCTGCAGTATATTGTGACAGAGGAGCAAGATGCTGACATTTTGACAAAGGCATTGTCAAAGTGTAAATTCGAGTTCCATAGAGATAGGATCAGGGTGGCAGATAATCCCTTTCTTGTTGAGAGGGAGTGTTGAAATGTGGAAGCAAGAATATTCCAATTTAATTTGTCCTTGAATTAAATTGTGAATTAAAATTGAATTTAGTCTTAACAACTACTTGGAAATAATTAATTAAGTTATTTTGACTTAATTAGTAGGAGAAATTCAAGTTAGAGGTCTTTCTAAAGTCATGCAAGAGTTATCCCTTAAATTAAGGAGATAAGATTGAGTCATATTTGAGTTGTAATTAGTTAACTTAGTTTACTAAGTTAAGTCCAGTTAAATTAGTTCCAAATTGTTTGAGGAAATAATAGAGAGCTAACAGTCAGTTGGCATGCATGCACTCCACAAGTGTACTCCAGTTAACTGAAGATTCCCTCATCAAAAACTCATGCATGTTTATTATGAGAAAGACACAGTTAAGATTAATGTCGAGGACAATGTACTATCAGTTTCATGTGTTTTCTTATAAAGAAAACTCATGCATGCAGAAGGAAACATTCCTTGAGGATTGCGCAGTTCGGGCAGTGTGTGAGATTAGGTGATCATCCTATGGGTGAATGATTTTTCCACTTGGTTGAAGGAGAATCATCCTAGAGGAACAGCTCAAGGAAATAGGAGCTTGGAGGGCAGAGGAGAAGGCTTGTGAGAATCTATGAGGATTGTACTGAGAGCTGGCTAGCTATGAGAGCTAAGGCTTTGTATAATCTCTATGTATTTCCACCTTGTATGATAATACAGATAGTGGGGTTTTTAGCTGAGGCTTTCCCCAAAGTATTTTCATGTGTATTGTGCATTGATTCTTCTTCTTCTAGTTATATGTGTTCATTTCGATCTTTAAGCTTCCACAAATTGATAGCAGAAGTAGGTTATAGTATTCTGCTTTGGTTATATTGCATTATTGGGTTAATCTACAGTCAGATTTTCTACATGGTCTTAGAGTGAGATTTGTAGAGAATTTGCAAAATTTCTACAGGAAAAAGGAAAAATTCAAGTTTCACTTTAGGTTATTGGAAGGGAATCATCCAATTCACCTTTTCCCTTATATGGATGAAGCATCCAAATTGTTGGAAATCTTACTATTTATTAACTGCAACTTTCGACTGGCTATCATAAGCTTTCCCCTAATGCTCCACTAGTTGATGAAGTGATTGATTAGGATGTGTCTCTAGTCAATCCTACTCTCTCTGAACATGAATCCCATGAGCCCATTCCCGACCAACCATTGGTTGAGAAAATGGTTGACTTGACTCCACCTTCAATTGATCATACCTTTCCTATAGAGAGTGAACTTCATATTGCTCAAATTCTTCTCATTTCTTGAGGTTTCAATGACTAGGGGACAATCCTCCCATTCCAATGGCACAAGGGGACAATCCTCCCATTCCCATGATACAGGGGATCATCTCTCTCATTTGCATGATACAAGGGAGTATTTCTCCCATTCCCATAGCACAAGGGGGAAGTTCTCATATTCCCATCACACCCCCTCCAAGTAGTATCATCACTTCCTTTGATTGGATTCAACTGGAAGGATATCATATTCCTCCTTATGTTCCCTTCCAGATCATAATACATTCTTATAATATGCACATACCTGGCACAATCATAGACAAAGGTGCATCTGTTAGTAATTTGGCCTTAACTACTTGGCAAACTTTCAGTTCCTTGTAGTGCGTGCTTGTTACCCAGAGTCTGTTGGATTGTAATAGAGGAACCAGTAAACTGTTAGGGATCCTTCCTTGGTTTCTTATTACTTTGGGAGGAAAGACTACCTATAAAGATGTGATGGAAGTCCAAGGCCCTTTGGATTTTAATTTACTCCTTGGGCATGACTATGTTTATGACATGGGAGCTTTTGTCTCTTCACTCTTTTGTGTGATGTGTTTCCCACATGAAGGAAGAATTGCGGCCATTGACCAACTTTAATTCATTGGTCCTAATTTTATTCCCAATCAATCACCTTCCCTAAATGGTCCTTATATGCAAGTGGTATCTCCCCCACAACAAGTTAATTATGTGGCAACATATTCCATGCTCGCATATACAAATGATCTAGTAGGTGATATAGTGCATCATTTACTGGGTTCATTGGATCCTAATCTTTCCATTTGATACTTTAATACATTCCAGAGCATTTTTCTCTCATATGATGAGAAGCTCTTGAAAGGCATGGCCTTTTTGGGGCCATGATCAAGCCAAGGGAGGATATTTCCTTCTCTTGTGTAAAGCTCCCTAAAAAATGAAACAAGGTTCCCAGAGCAGAGTTCCTTTTATTGTGTCAAGCTCCTTAAAAATGAAACAAGGTCTATGAGAATAATTATTTTCTTGTGTGAAGCTCATTAAAAAATGAAACAGATCCCCTTCCAATTTGATTCTTTGATTAGATCTCATAAATTCCCAATTGATTCTTTCACTTGATCTCCTAAATGAACCTTCATTCCATCCACCTATTAGTAATCAGTAGTCTACTTAGGTTCATGAAATTAAGCTTAAGGAGCATGTACCTCGAATTGAGTTATTATCGTGGGGGCATCATAAATTATATCAAGCATAGTTTTTCTCATGTTTCAATCTTGTGAAAAAATGAAACCATATTCAAGTATTCTCAAGCATAGTTTCCACATCTTTCAAGCTTGTGTAAAAATGAAACCATTCTCATCCTACCTCTCATGATTTCCATTTTTATCGGCCTATTTCTACCAAATGACCCCTAGTTTTCTCATTCCATCATCACCATATGCTTGGCCAATCATACACTTTCACTTGGTAGTTTTACCTTTTCATGAGGAACCACTACGATGACTGGTCTTGTTCGCTAGCCTCTTAACCTCTATGTGTTTTTATGTAGTTACGTCACGACTAGAACTAGTTGCTACCCTTTATACCACTCGTTCCTTCAGGAGGAGTACTCTTTCAGCTCTTTTCAGACTCCCTAAACATGAAAAGATTTCTGAGCACTTGTATTTTCAGACTCGTTAAAGTAAATGAAAAGACATATGCCCAGTATAAGTTTATCCCTTTTCCGGACTAGGAAAAACTATTTACGAAAAAGGAATACCTTAGTCGAACATGGATAAGAGGTTCTCCCAAGTATTTTTTTTACCTTTTTGAACTCAAGAGACTATTTACGAAAAGGAACCTTTGAAGTTTTATTTTTCACCTCTTTTTCAAACTCTCTAAACATGAATTAGGATTTGAGTTAGACCTTCGTCGAACTTGTAAAAACAGCAAACAACAATGGACTCTCCAAACATGACAAGACCAAACCAGTTCTTCTTAGGGTTTGTTAAAGATGCTCGGAAGGATTCATCTGAAGGATGAACTTACAGATCAAGAATATGTTATCCTCCTCAAGCTGCTTAAAAAATAAAGAGGTACTAACCAAAAATGGTTGGGGAAATTGGGAAAACAAGGTACTCTACCTATTATTGGTAGTGATTCGCTCTTGAACATGACACTCTTCCACTCCATCTCTGGGGATGTTGGGTTTGGAAATATACTTGTCTCTTTGGTTCATCCCACCATATCAAAGCCTCCTCTTTTGATTTTGGGTCAATGCTTCCAACACCATTTAGTGTTGTTGATATGTTCAAGAGAAGTCATTCAGTTAATATCTACTACAATACTCTTAAGCCTTCATTCCATGTCTATCGTTCCTGAATGAGTTCCACATTAGCATCATTCTATCTCAAATCATGATACATGTTTCCTATCGTTGATGGGGGATACATCAAGGCCCTCCTCCAATGGGTCACTTACTATCGACTTCATCTCATTATCCAAGAATTTGACTTAGAAACTCTACCTTCAGTACCATGGGACTTGTATACATCAATGACAAGTTTCCTCACTCTCGGTGATAGGTTTTCATCATATGCCTTTGACCGAAATATTTTGTGTGGTGTTCGACTTCAACTCATTCATTCACGCCATAAAGATTGTACTACTATAACTTGAGAGCCATTAACATCATCAGTGGTTTCTCTCACGTTTGTTAGCAACTTACATCATTAGTTGGTAGTTAGATGGTGTCTACCATGTTTGACTCCAGCTCATTTTTTCACAAGGTACTGGGTCTCAAAAATGTCATCCACTTTCACCTTCATTTCCACCATTTAACCCTCATTGCTTAAATCTATAGCCTAATAACCTTACATTAAGTAACCATTTTCATCATTACATAGGTTTATCATTATTATTTTTCAAGTCATTGATTGTAAGTATTATAAGTGAATTTGTGATTAAATGTTAGGAAATTAACATATTTTCATATATATATCTAAAAGTGTTATGAGTTTTGTGATATTGTATGCCAACTTGGAGATTCTAGAAGGGTCCTACTTGGCCACCCAACCACAATTTCGAATGTCAAATTCCATCTCATGAGGATTTGGGGAATAATTGTAGAAGATTTCGATCATTAACTATGAACATTCAAAGGAGAAGAATCATGGATGAGAGGATTTTCATCTTACATTTTAGGAGATTGGTTGTAACAACAAGAGATAAAAGTGAATTTATGAGAGAACTAAGGATCTATATCTTTTGTATAATTATCATCAAATTTTGTATAAATAGGAGTGCACCCTTCATACAAAGGGTTATCAATTGTTAATTGTAAGTTGCAAGTCAAATGTTCACTATTTAGTGTTGTTGTTAGTTGTTAGAGTTACTAGTTGGAGGTTCCAAGTTCCATCCAAGATATGATTTGTAAAGTGAGGATGGAGAATTCTTGTAATATCTTGTAACTTCATTTTATAAAATACATACTACCACTTTGATCTCCAAGATTTGATATTTGTTCAGTGTGGTTGCTAAGGAATGGTGGGCCCCCATCAACCACAGTTTGCACACCTTTGTACATATTAGTAACATAGTGTAGTTATGTTATTTCATTCAATTCAACAAGTGTGATTTAAATTATGCAAGTGTGGTGTGATTTCATTTATGCAAGTGTGATTTGATTTCAATTTCAAGCAAGTGTGATGTCCTTTATGCAAGTGTGATTTCAATTTCTTTATGTTTGGTTTGGTTTGGATTAGATTGATTTAACTTGTTTGGTATTTGGTTTTAACTGCATCAGATTAATCTATTCAAATAACCACATAGTACATATAGTACAAGTATACCTCGTTAGTTCTACGAACCTTGGGTTGACAATTAATGACAAAGATTTAACTCACAATTAAATCATCCAACATTTTGGTGTCGTTGTTAGGGAGGTATACATAGGTGTTTATTTTGAATTTTAGACAATTCATTATAGTTGCATTCATTTTTAGATGCATGATTAAAATCATATTATAATAATTTAGGACGCATATTAAATTTCAATAATTTTTCAATAGTTTGTACTAATCTGTGTGCACAATAGGAATTATCAACTAGTTAGAGTAATTCATAGACAATTAAGAGTTTGAAGAATGTTCTTGCAAGAACTTTCTCGAATCTTAGCAATAGCTACGATATCGACATCTAAGGAAGAGCTTATTTTAACTGCATACAAAAACTTGTCTATTTGTCCACCTCCACAAGAAGATCTTCAAGTTTCTTTTGATTCCTCTTGTTAGTCGGTTGAAGAGACTCAAGAATCATGCAATACTTTTGATGGGGAGAAACCAGTAGAATCTAAGATTGAGAGACACATAATAAAGGAGGATATTCAATGTGATCTAAACCAAGAAAGGAATTAGGAATTTCATGATCTTATTGAACTATGGTTCCAATCGAGGATCAAGTCACATCACTCTTTCATTCTTTCTTACTTCTTAATTATATTATCAAAACAACTAGCTTTGCATGCTTTGATGTATTTTATTGCATATTTTTCAGAACTAAGCACAAATATATTTTTACTCCTATGACGCACATGGTTACATTGGAAAGATGTGTACACTTGAAACAATATTTCTATTTCCAGTAGAGTAGAGTAGAATAGAATCAATGAATAAAACCACGTTTGGTGATGCGTTTTTTTCAAAGTTTTAAAGTTAGATTTTATTTTATTTGAAATTTTATTTTGGTGATGTAGTAAGAGCCACCCAACTCACTAATCATTTGCAGGAGGATGTAAAAAGAGAATGAATATTTGAGAAGAAGGATACAAATAGAGTTTTGAGAGCCACAATTTGAAGTTAGAAATCGAATCCTTTTGCTTTGTTTTTTAATAAAGAATCTCAATATTGCTAAGTATGCTCTCTTCTTGCTCTCTCTGCGACCTGAAAGATCAGAAAACAAAATTGAACAAAGTTAGTTTTAAAATTTTGCAATAAAAATTGAATAAGAGATCTAAATTCATAATCAAAAGCATAATTACAGGCTTTAGAAAGTTCAAATAGGAAAACAAATGTCTCCAATGGATCCAACATTATCAAAAACCCATGTTTTGACTCCTTTTTCACCTCATTTGGCAAAAAATTGAGTAAAATATCATTGTTTTATGTTTCTACCCAATTCAACTGTTAATAATCCTACAATTCGACCCAAACTTGGCATGTGCGCTCTAAATACGGAGATTGCATGCAAACCTAGCATATATTCCCAATCGGTGGTTGAATTTGTAGGATGCACAAAATCACCATTAATCCCCAGTTCCAAATATTATGGTCACGTGGTACCATGTGACCACATTGGGTGCATAGGACATTGGGTCGAGGGCCAACGGATTTCTGGCCCTATTCCTCCACCACGCTCGTGGTCATATCGCACCATGTGCCTTGGGGCCAGCCCCCTTTCATTTTAAGTGTTGGCACCTTATGGTTTTGGCACTGGACCATGATAGTTGGCTAGGCTAAGGCCTAGCCCTTGGCCCCCACCCGTGGTTTCGTGGATATAGAGTGCTAGGGGCTAGGCCTTAACTCGGCTCCTCACCCAAATGGCGCACACATTAAATTTAAATACATATTTCAAATGGTTGATTAACAAAGAATAAGGTAGGTGAGTTGGTAAAGCACTTTGTTGATTGTTGAGAGGTCATGGTTTCGATTCCAATGGAGGGTAGTTCGACCCTTAAGAAACTTTTGGCCCACCACGAGGAGGTGATGTGGAAACCAATGGTTGGTCCATGTGGCACTTCCTCATTGACCCAACACAGAAACCCGAGAACTAGTAAAAAACAGCCACATGTCAACCAATAAAATAGTTCCAAGTGTCAACCATATATTAGTTGATGAGAAATAATAAAAACTTGCCGAGTGTCATGACCCAACCAACATACGGACAGTTGACTCGACATTCCTGCAACACAAAATTCATTTTTTTAGTTGTTTCACAAAATGATCATTATGCGATTTTGGGAGCATCCGAAGTCAGATTTCAGTGAAACAAATTCAGTTGGATTTAGGGTGATGAGGTCTACGGTTTGGCATTGGTTTTAAACTAATTAAAGAAATTTGAATTTTGAGCATTTTCTTGATCCACGAGATCATGGGCAAGGTTGGAGCACTAGAGAAAAAGAACAAATGCAATTACAAACTTAGACTTTCATAAAAACTTGCAAACATTAAAAACCCAACTGTAATAATTGAAAAAACACCATCTGAGTCTAAATGAAAGTTGTAAAAACAACAAGGCAATGCAACGATCCGTGTTTTTGGTAGCTGCAGAATCGACACAATTCAGTAGCTTATGTGAATTTGGTTTATGTTCTATTAATGAGGCATTAAATATGTGGAGACAAGGTCTCAAGCTCAAAATTGGTTAGAAACACAATGAAGAAGTCACCAAAAGAATAATAAAGGCTATCCATGGTACTGATCAGGTAAAAGTGCATTTAATTTTTTGTCCTTGAATTTATTTTATTAGTATTATTTCTTAGTTTTTGTGTATATATCAGATGAAGAGAGGCTAATCATCTCTCTCTATCGACAGCCTTACATTTTAATGCATGAAAATTGCTAAGTTTTTGCAGGTTCCAAAACAATGAAAGTAGATCACTATATGCATGAGTACCTTTTTAAAGACCAAGTTTTTTTTCAGAAGAGCATGCTCATTCAATGTAAAATCAGATCCACTACACCATTGCTACTAAACACATACCAATTTTACCATTGCTACACATTTTAAGCCTAAAGTTGATCCATAATTTCCCATCTCTCTACTACCAAAATCTCATTTCCCTTTGCAATCTTCATACTTTCTTGCCTCATTTTCACTCACCCTTAACCCAAAAATAAAGCCATTCAACTCCCTTTCAAAGTTGAGTAACCCCATTTTCTTTTTCCTTTCTGTCAAATAAACCTTGCTTCAATGCAAATTTTCCATCTATAACTATTCAAATTATTATTTCATACTCACGTTAGATGATGGACGATTCATTAAAGCCTCCCTTCTAACAAGTTTTGACCCATTGACTTAAACACATCATCTGGGATCAAAAATAGAGATCTTTCAATTACCTTGAGGCTTCCATGACTTAATGGAAACTTATCTCACCAATAAATAGTAGGAATACATCAATGTCCCCTGTTTGTCAGATCTTCTAGGTGACTCAACTTTGATGCATCTATTCGTACCTAGTAAGATGTACATAGGCATCCTAACTCTCATTGACATCAATGGTGATTAGTCTCATGTTGGTTATTGACATTCATTAATGGCCAGTAATCCAACAATTTCTTTTCTATGCTCGACATCAACACATATATTCACATAGATAATAAGTATGCCATCGAGTGGGAACGAATGAAGACTACACGATTTCGGTAGTTTGCAGCAGGACTCAATTCAGTAGCCATAACAATAAAAATTCCAATCTCGTCCTCAATTCATACAACCAAGAGAAAGAAGAAGCAAGATCGGATTCTTTTACTTCTTATTCGATGATATAGCAACAACAACCACACTCTTCAATATACATAGGTTTTCCACTTTTCAGGTAGGTGAAGGTATGTATTTTTCTAATTTTTAATCATGTAATTCCTTAAATGCTAAAATTGTAATTTTGGAAAAACCCTCACCACATTCATATTTCCTTTCTCATTTGCAAGAAAATGAAAAAAACCTTAAGTTGGGGGGAAGGGATATTCATATTTCATGCCACATATCACATTTCATTTCATCCTAACCAACATATTTGTTCCAAACCAATTATTATTGCATTTTGATTCAAAAAAAGTTTATATGTTTTGCAATGATCAATTGATGAGCACATTAAATGGCTGACAGTCACTATGGGACTTAAAAATAAATTCTCAATGTTTTCAAGTATTTTGATGCAACAAAAATAACAAAAGTATTGTTACACAAGAACCAATACTCGTAAAATTTTGGTTGTCACACAACAACCAGCCATAAAAAAATATATGTTGCAATCAAGTGTATTTCAAAATACACTTTGCAAAAAGAATAAAATTGTCAAATGATATGATTATGAAAGGTTAAAATAGAATCAATACAAATCCAAAGCTCATATAGAAGCAAAACATTTCAAGAAGATCAACTTATGAATAAGGGAATCAATGTAATAGTTGCATGAGGACATGCAACATCTTCAATTGGGGGGTATGCTGGGTCTCCAAAATGTCATCCACTTTCACCTTCATTTCCATCATTTTACCCTCATTCTGTAAAATTATTATTATTATTATTATCATCATCATCATCATCATCATTATTATTTTCCAAGTCATTGATTTTAAGTATTATAAGTGAAGTTGTGATTAAATCTTAGGAAATTAACATATTTTCATATATATCTAGATGTGTTATGAGTTTTGTGATATTAGGGTGACATTGAGGTGTGCTTTGTGACAAGGAAGAACAAGTCAACTTGGGGATATCTCTACAAGGTCAAGTACTATTCTTGGTTGTAAACTCTCTCCTATTCATATTAATACAAAGAGTATACTATTTTCCTATATGTGTTATGTTACATTTGCATTCATGTATTTCAATTCTTCATTGATCCATTGAATAGAGTAATTGAATTATGCTACGTATATGTTGTGGATATTTGGCTTGTTATGAATGTATGTGCAGGTTCTAATTATAGCGATCATAGCTACAATTGGAGCTTACAAGCTGAGAGGAGAGAAGATCTCATGACAAAGTCCAAGTAAGCCTCTTTCCATTCTTTAAATTTCCTAAAGGGAACTTTATATTCTTTGCTTTATGTTGTTCTAGACTAGTCCGCTAGGTCTAGGGAAGATACTTTTGCCCACAGTCGTAAATTCCGCATAACAATTGGTATATAAAAATCACTTTTGTATCTTTCCTAATTAAAATATTTGATCATTTTTCTTTTATTGTAGGCAAAGGTTGGCAGGAAAAGAGAGTTTGAAGAAGCATTACAAGCCCTTCGTGGAAAACAAATCCGATGCTTCTACTGAAGAAACTTAAATAAGGGTGCTTACTTTTAGTTTAAGTGTTATATTTATAAATTTATGTTCGTTAATCAAATTAAAAATACACAAATTTTGATTGAAGTGGGTGGTTATGGAGTAAGCTTAGAGGTAATTAATCTCACATAAGAAAAAAATTGGGGAAATGTTTTTATGCATGTTTTATTAATTCCTCTAAGAATACTGAGACTACGCCTCTCTATTGTTCATGAATGTATGTCAGAATTATAGATACTTCCTAAGGCCAACATAATGGACATATTCCAAGCCAGATATGCACATCTATTATTGTGAGTATAGTTCTGCCTAACAATATGGTTTTCAAAATTTCTGATTAGTAGTTTAACTTTGTCATTATCGACAATGTATGTATAGGTCGGAGTTTATTTTTGAAGCGAACAAAGTTCATTCCTCAGGTTAAATACTCTAGAAGACTTGGAATGCAAAGATATCCATTGAAGGTACAATAATATATATTAAAATATATGAATAAGAATGATTACAAATGAGAGTGAGGGGCCTGCTTATATACCAAGCATGTGTCCCTTTATGAATGGTCATGTCTCCTTAGACTTGCCTCTTTGTTTAACTAATTATTATTTATTTACATATTATTATGATTATTATTTATTATCTATATTTATTATTTTTACATAACTGATATTCATAACATTGCCCTCCTCTTCAAAAAGCTTTGTCCTCAAAGCTTGCTGATGAAAAGACTTGATCTATTTTTCTGGTTTGAATGTCTTCTTGTGTCAAAACTATCATCTTCATTGATACAAGTTGATATGATCTTTGGAGTGATAAATAAAACTGTCAAACCGAGAAAGGATCTGAGCATCCTAAATTAATCTTTCGTGGAATCTTTTGATTACTAGAAACTTGTGATTAATTGTTATAACTGGACTGGATTGAACTTACTTCAATATTTTTCGGAACATAAACTTGTTGTTTCTATTTTGAATGGTACAAATATGTAACTTGATTGAGTTTTCTACACTCATGTTTTAGATGTTGATAAGGAACTTTTGGTTTGACTGTCCCTTATTAAGTGTTTGTCAAATTATTTGCTCTTCTTCTAGTATTGTGGTTGTTGTGTTGGGTACAAAACCTTCACTTGGGATGTTCATCATCTCAATTGCGACACCTAAATGTGTTTTTTCTTCAATTGGATTGTCTTCTTCTTGGGTTGTGATATTCATTGTCTCAGTGTTAATTTCTTTCTCTTCAACTTGAATTTCTTTATTTCAAGATTTCAATGCTTCCTTGTCAATAAAATGTTGTACCTTATTTTCCAATGACTTCTTGTCCTTCTTAAGCTTCTTAATTTGTGTTAATAATGTTTCACTATGGTCTTTAAGTCTTGAAACTTCATTATTTTTAGCGGTGATCTTGTCAACTTCTCTTTGCATATTTCGTAGTACTTTTTTACCTTCTTGAAAAATTACTTTTAAGATATCTAGTATGTCTTCTGGTATTACTGAATTCAGCTTCACTAAAAGATCTTGTAGCGTTATTTTTTATTTTTGTAAGAAAATGTCAAAAACTTCTTCTTCATATTTAGGATAAAATATCCTAATGACTCGATCCAGGGTGAACCCAGAGCTATATCACTATTGTCGCAAAATAAGGTTTTAAAGGTGAATTGCGAGACAAAAGTATAGTCTCCAATACTTATTTTTAGATTGCTTATGTCGTATTGCTTGTCATCGATGTCAACAAAATTTGTTTCAACTATATTTGATTCAGGAATCACTAATTAGTTAGCACATTTAATACTAACATAGTTATTATTTTGAGCATGACCAATAGAGATGATGACATCATTTCCCGCAAGTGATCCTTTGATTCTAAATAGTGCATCGAAACATATAATAAAAGTTTTAGGAAATCTTCCCTCTTTCATTTCTAAATTACACTAAATTTCTTTCTCATCAACGATTGATTCCATTTTTTATTTTTTTACATGAACTTGCAGTTTTTAAAAGTAATCCCTTTTATAAGACTTAAGAACTTTAAAACTCCTTAAATCTTGGAATTCAACTTATATTTTCTTTGATTCCAACAATTATAATGAAACTTGATTACTTCTATCTTTGGACAAAGATTACTCTTAATTTTTTTCTTGATTTATTTTAACTCCTTGACCTTTTTCCTTGATTTAGCTTGTTTGGTATTTGGTTTTAACTGCATCAGATTTATCTATTCTAATAAATAACCACGTAGTACATATAGTACAAGTATACCTCGTCATTTCTACGAACCCTGGGTTGACAATTAATGCCAGGGATTTAACTCACAATTAAATCACCCGACATTTTGGTGTCGTTGTCAGGGAGGTATACATAGGTGTTTATAGTTGCATTCATTTTTAGATACATGATTAAAATCATATTATAATAATTTAGGACGCATATTAAATTTCAATAATCTTTCAATAGTTTGTACTAATCTGTGTGCACGATAGGAATTATCAACCAGTTGGAGTAATTCGTAGACAATTAAGAGTTTGAAGAATGTTCTTCCAAGAAATTTCTCGAATCTTAGCAATAGCTGCGATATCTGCCTCCGAGGAAGAGTTTAGTTTAACTGCATACAAAAACTTGTCCATCTATCCACCTCCACAAGAAGATCTTCAAGTTTCTTTTGATTCCTCTTGTTAATCGGTTGAAGAGACTCAAGAATCATGCAATACTTTTGATGGGGAGAAACCAATAGCATCTACGAATTGAGGGACGCATAATAAAGGAGGATATTCAATGGGATCTAAACCAAGAAAGGAATTAGGAATTTCATGATCTCATTGAAATATGGCTCCAATTGAGGATCAAGTCACATCACTCTTTCATTCTTCCTTTCTTCTTAATTATATTATCAAAACAACTAGTTTTTCATGCTTTGATGTATTTTATTGCATATTTTTCAGAACTAAGCACAAATATCTTTTTACTCCTATTACACACATGGTTACACTGGAAATATCTGTACGCTTGAAACCATTTTTCTATTTCCAATAGAGTAGAGTAGAATAGAGTCAATGAATAAAACCATGTTTGGTGATGCATTTTTTCAAAGTTTTAAAGTTAGATTTTATTTTATTTGAAATTTTATTTTGGTGATGCAGTAATAGCCACCCAACTCACTAATCATTTGCAGAAGGATGTAGAAAGAGAATGAATATTTGAGAAGAAGGAGACAAATAGAGTTTTGAGAGCCACAATTTGAAGTTATAAATCAAATCCTTTTGCTTTGTTTTCTAATAAAGAGTTTCAATATTGCTAATTATGATCTCTTCTTACGCTCTCTGCGACTTGGAAGATCAGAAAACAAAATTGAACAAAGTTAGTTTTAAAATTTTGCAATAAAAATTGAACAAGAGATCTAAATTCATAATCAAAAGTATAATAGAGAGCTTTTAGAAAGCTCAAATTGGAAAACTAATGTCTCCAATGAATCCAGCACTATCGAAAACCCTTGTTTTGACTCTTTTTGCACCTCATTTGGCAAAAAAATGAGTAAAATATCACTGTTTTATGTTTCTACCCAATTCAATTGTTAATAATCCTACAATTCGACCCAAACTTCTCATGCGCGCTCTAAACACAAAGATCGCATGCAAACCTAGCCTATATTCCTAATCGGTGGTTGAATTTGTAGGATGGATAAAATCACCATTAATCCCCAGTTCCAAATATTATGGTCATGTGGCACCATGCGACCACGTTGGCTGCATAAGATTCTGGGTCGAGGGCCAACGGATTTCTAGCCCTATTCCTCCACTATGCCTATGGTCATATCGCACCATGTGCCTTGGGGCTAGCCCCCTTTCATTTGAAGTGTTGGCACCTTATGGTTTTGGAGCTGGACCATGACCGTGGGTTGGGCTAAGGCCTAGCCCTTGGCCCCCACTAGTGGTTCCATGGAGCTAGAGGGCCAGGGGCTAGGCCTTAGCTCGGCGCCTCGCCCAAATGGTGTGTGCATTAAATTTAAATACATATTTCAAATGGTTTATTAACAAAGAATAATGTAGGTGAGTTGGTAAAGTGCTTTGTTGGTTGTTGAGAGTTCATGGTTTCGATTCCAATGGAGGGTAGTTTGACCCTTAAGAAACTTTTGGCCCACCATGAGGAGGTGATGTGGAAACCAATGGTTGGTCCATGTGGCACTTCCTCATTGACCTAGCAGAGAAACCCCAGAACCATTAAAAAGTAGCCACATGTAACCAATAAAACAATTCCAAGTGTCAATAGTATATTAGTCGATGAGAAATAATGAAAACTTGCAAAGTGTCATGACCTAGCCAGCATACAGACTGCTGACTCGACATTTCTACAACACAATATTCATTTTTTTAGCCATTTCACAAAATGATCAAAATGTGATTTTGGGAGCATCCAAAGTCATATTCCAGTGAAACAAATTGTGTTGGATTTAGGGCGACGAGATCTACGCTTTGGCATTGGTTTCAAGCTAATTAAAGAATTTTGAATTTTGAGCATTTTCTTGATCCATGAGATCATGGGCAAGCATGGAGCGCTAGAGAAAAAGAACAAACGCAGTTACAAACTTAGACTTTCATAAAAACCTACAAACATTAAAAACCCAATTGTAATAATTGAAAAACCACCATCTGAGTCTAAATGCAAGTTGTAAAAACAGTAAGGCAATGCAACGATCCATGTTTTTGATAGCTACAGAATCAACACAATTCAGTAGCTTATGCAAATTTGGTTTATGTTTTATGGATGAAGCATTAAGTGTGTGGATACAAGGTCTCAAGGTCAAAATTGGTTAGAAACAAAATGAAGAAGTCATCAACAAAATAATAAAGTTGATCCATAGTACTGATCAGGTAAAAGTGCATTTAATTTTTCATCCTTGAATTTATTTTATTAGTACTATTTTTGAGTTTTTTGTGTATATATCAGATGAAGAGAGACCAATCATCTCTCTCTCTAGATATTCTTACATTTTATTGCATAAAAATTGCTAAGTTTTTGTAGGTTCCAAAACGATGAAAGAATATCACTATACACATGAGTACCTTTTTAAAGACCAAGATTCTTTCAGAAGAGCATGATCACTCAATGTAAAATTAGATCCACTACACCATTGCTACTAAACACATACCAATTTTACCATTGCTACACATTTTAAGCCTGAAGTCAATCCATAATTTCCCATCTCTCTACTACTAAAAACTCATTTCCCTTTGCAGTCTCCATACTTTCTTGCCTCATTTTCACTCACCCTTAACCCAAAAATAAAGCCATTCGGCTCCCTTTCAAAGTTGAGTCACCCCATTTTATTTTTCCTTTTTGTCAAACAAACCTTGCTTCAATGCAAATTTTCCATCTATAGTTCTTCAAATTATTATTTCATACTCATGTTAAATGATGGAGGATTCATTAAGACCTCCCTTCAAACAAGTTTTGACCCATCAACTCAAACACATCATCTGGGATTAAAACTAAAGAACTTTCAATTACCTTAAGTCTTGCATGCCTTAATGGAAAGTTATCTCACCAATAAATAGTAGGAATACATCAATGTCCCCTGTTTGTCAGACCTTCTAGGTGACTCGACCTCGACACATCTATTCGTACCTAGTAAGATGTACTTAGGCATCTTAACTCTCATTGACATCTATGGTGATTAATCTCGTGTTGGTTAATGAAATTCATTAATGGCCAGTAATCCAACAATTTCTTTTCTATGTTCAACATCAACACATATATTCACATAGATAAGAATTATGCCACCGAGTGGGAACAAATGAAGACTACATGATTTCAGCAATTTGTAGCAGGACTCAATTCAGTAGCCATAACAATAAGGGTTCCAATCTTGTCCTCAATTCATACAACCAGGAGAAAGAAGAAGCAAGATCAGATTCTTTTACTTCATATTCCATGATCCAGCAACAACAACCACACTTTTCGATATACATAGGTTTTCCACTTTTCAGGTAGGTGAAGGTATGTATTTTTCTAATTTTTAATCATGTAATTCCTTAAATTCTAAAATTTTGACTTTGGAAACTCCCTCACCACATTCATATTTCTTTTCTCATTTGCAAGAAAACTGAAAACACCTTAAGTTGGGGGGAAGGGATATTCATATTTCATGCCATATATCACATTTCATTTTATCCTAACCAACATACTTTCCCAAACCAACTATTATTTCATTTTGATTCAAAAAACGTTTATATGTTTTGCAATGATCAATTGATGAGCACATTAAATGGTTGATAGTCTCTATGGGACATAAAATGGAATTCTCATTGTTTTCAAGTATTTTGATGCAAAAAATATAACAAAAGTATTGTTACACAAGAACCAATACTTGTAAAATTTTGGTTGTCACACAACAACCAACCATAAAAAAATATATGTTGCAATCAAATGTATTTCAAAGTACACTCTGCAAAAAGAATAAAATTGTCAAATGATATGATTATGAAAAGTTAAAAGAGAATCAATACAAAGCCAAAGCTCATATAGAAGCAAAACATTTCAAGAAGATCAACTTATGATTAAGGGAATCAATGTAATAGTTGCATGAGGACATGCAACATCTTCAGTTGGGGGGTATGCTGTGTCTCCAAAATGCCATCCACTTTCACCTTAATTTCCATCATTTTTTTTTTCTATGCAAAGACCAAGCTAAATTATATTAAAAAGAAAGAGAAAAATGTGTACAAGAGGTTTCAACCCCTGAGAGTGCCATTGAAGACTGCAACTCTCTTTCAGACTAATGTCAAAATTAACAGTTCCACTGAGGTTGATGCCCCTTACATGAGTTGTAGCACAGAGTGGAAAATTCATAAGAAAAATGTGTCATAACATAAGAACTGCCTGAATGCTGGAGATAAGAAAAAGATGGAGGAAATTTGTTTGTTGGAGTGTGCTCCAGCAGCCAAAACGCCACGCCCAGAACCAAACAGGTAGACCAACATCGAACAAGCAACCAACCGAAGACGAACAAGCAACCAACCAAAACCGAACATACCTCCAAAAAAGAGCAGGAGAAAGCAAATTACTTGAAATTTTCAGAGCTTTGCACGTTGTACTCGTCCAGGGGTTCCCATGAAATCTCCATGCCTTCCGGAACGTCTTCCAACTTCATGCCCGGCGACAGCTTGGGATACAACATGTTGGCATAGTAGAAATCCGGCATCTTGTGCAGGCTTTGATTCTGTGGAGAGGTTGGCCTGGTTTCAGCCCTCTCCTGAGAAATCTTAGCCTGTTCTTATGCTGACACAGGCCCTTTCGAGTCCTGCATACTTCCAATTTCCGCCAGAACCTCGGCCTGCTCTTCTGTAGGGGCGAGAGAGCTCTCTTCCACAAGTTTGCTTTGCGAGGATGGGGAATATGAGCTGTCCTCCATCCCCCGGCTTGGCGAGGAGTTGTTGGAGTGCAAGGGTGATTGTTCCTCCGAGGGGTCTTTTACACTGGCTTCCTCCTCATCTTCCTCCTCGAAGATGACTGTAATCAGAGCAGAAATGAAAGGCTTGTTGGTTTGACGGCGTTATTGAAACCTGGCGGATTGAACCGTATTGCTTATGAATTGCCCCGAATCCTCTGATCTATTCAAGGACGGAGAAGCACAAGCAAGAGGTGAGACTCTATGGGGGTTGTGAGTGCCTCGCCCTCCAGCACCACCCCTTTGACCATGGTGACACCCCCGTCGAGGAGTGGCTCTGTACCGAGGTGCCATGGTAATTCTCTTGGCTGCAGCTCGAAATCTTGCGGACAGAGGTTGCCCAGAGACCAAATGTATCCCAGTTGCCTCCTGGAGCGAGCCCCGAGCAATCCCAAAGTTGAGATTGTTGGTTTCTTCAACCAGTGAATCAATGTCACCACAGAGTCGCGGCACCCTTGAGTGCCTCTCTCTGTCAATTCTTCCAAACACTTGCAGAGGGGCTGAAATCATATGCACTTGACTGAAGACAGGCCTGAAAACAAACCTTACCCATTCACCATGCAGCCTGAACTGAACCAGGTCGAATGTTTTCGAATCGTCCTGCGCCATCCTATTATCGCCTCTGCTCATACCTTGGTTTGGACGCATCATTGAAGTGCCATGAATGCTCTTCATCCTTGACGGCTTACAATGAATGCCCTGCATTCTTAATTCTCTTCCGAGGATCGAAACAGCTGCCCGCTGTCCTCTCCGCGTGGCAGGCTGTTAACTCTCTTAAATGCGATTCGAACACCCGCATCCGGGGGATCTTCTTCCCTGGTTTGCATATCACTAGATAGGATATTCTTGAAGGTGTTTATTTCTGAGTCTGAAGCTGTTCCTTGCAGCGATCCTTCAAAGAATTCCTGTCCCCTGTCCACTCCTAGATTGGCTAAAAAATCAGCCAATTTGTTCCCTTCTCTCCTGATGTGTTTGAAGGATATGGCTTTATTGCTTCGGAGCCATTTTTGGAGTAGCTCGAGCCTAGTGGCTAATCTCCAGCTACTACTCACCTTCTGTACATCCTTACCCTGTTGGATCTTTGAGACCATATTTATTATAATTTGTGAATCTCCTTCCACTATGAGAGGAGTGAGCCTCTGAGCTTGTGAAATTTTGAGTCCTCTCCAGAGACCTTCCAGTTCTGCTGCGTTGTTGGTGTTCCAGCCTATTGAGCCATAGAAGATCGTGAGAGGGATGCCTTGAGAATTTCTTATTGCGCCTCCATAGCCTGTGTTCCCCGGATTTCCTTTCGATGCTTCATCAAAGTTGAGCAGGAAAGTATTTAGTGGTGGAGGAGCCCAACTGGATGGGGAGACTTGATGAATAGCCGATTTAGCTTGAGTGGAATGAGGAGTTTGAATTTTGATTTGCCAGTTGTTCCAAATGTCCTGTTCCTGTGGGGTGGAGGGAAAATTCTCTGGGGTCCAGCATTTAGTAGACAGGGTTTCTTGGATATTGTTGTGAATGATTTTCCAGACTTGCTCCATCTGCAATGCTTGATCTTTAAATAACCGCCGATTCCGCTCTTTCCATATATTCCACATCACAATTCCGGGAGAAATTTGCCATATTGTGTTGAGAATCTCACTTTGATATGGCTTTTGGGGCCAATTGCGAAGCGTATTGATGATGTCCCCCTGCACTCTTCCGTCTTTGCGACTTTGAAAGGAGACTTTCTCCCAAAGACGCCTTCCAAAAGGATAAAGTAGCATAAGGTGTGCTGCTGATTCCTCATCCATTCGACAATTAAAGCAGATTGAAGGGCCTGCAAATTTCCTTTTTCTAATATTATCCCAAGTGAGGATCCTGTTATGCGCTAGGAGCCAGAGGAAAGTCGAGATTTTCGGCCATATTGGCGGATTCCATATTTTTTCCCACACTTTGTCCTTGGTGAGTCTATCTTTTAGAATGATTTTATATGCCTCCTTAGCTGTGAAGATGCCCTTCTCTTCGTATCCCCACCTCAGCTTGTCCGTGCTTGCTTCCTTGAGAATCTTCCTTTTTTTCAGTTCTTTTGAAAGAGAGAGCTGAATTGCCTCCGGGTTGTCTGGTAAGATGTGGCTTATTTCTTTCCATTCTCTGTGATCTGAGTCAGTGTTGGGTTTCTAGAATTTGCTAACCTTGTCCAGCTGATTTATTTCCTGATCTTGGAGTCCTTGGATGAGGTTTTTTATGCTTGGGAGTTGTTGCCATGAATCTGTCAAGAATCTTGTCGTGCTGCCTTCCTTTACCTCCCAAAAGCTGTGGTTCTGAATTAGTTCTCTATGCTTGATGGCTGAATTCCACATTGCTGATCCCTTGCTTATTTCAGTCATTCTTATGCTTTCCTCCAGAGGCAAGTTGCTGGCATATTTAGCGGTCCATAATCGTGCCCATGGAGTGTCCGGGTAGGTTAGCCATTTCCACCAGATTTTTGCTCCCATGACTGAATTGCTGTGTTCTGGATCCCTGAGTGCAATGCCTCCTACGATTTTTGGGATGCAAGCTTTCTACCATTTCACCAGAGCCCATTTTCTGTTTGGTCCAGAGCTGCCCCAAAGGAAGTTGCGCTGTAGCTGTTTGATCGCTTTCAGCACCCACTTCGGCGCTGCCATTAGGGAAAATAAGTATAGCGTCATGGATTGAAGAACCGCTTTGATAAGCACAATCCTGCTGGACATGTTCAAGGCTCAGTGCGTCCATAGGAATAATTTGGCCTCCAATTTTTCTAGCAGGTTGGTCCATGAAGAGTGCTTAAGGGCAGATGCAATTAAAGGTGCGCCCAGGTATTTGGAAGGCAGGGATGCAACAGAGAAGCCAACAATGCGAGCTATAGCTCTTTGAGTAATCGGAGGGGTGTTGAAAAAGAATATTTGGGATTTCACTTTGTTTATGAGGGCACCAGAGGCCTTGGAAAAATTGTCAAGAATGGAATTTAAGGTGCGAGCTTCTTGAACAGAAGAGTGCCCAAATAACATGTTGTCATCAACAAATTGCTGGTGGGAAGTTGTGGGGGCTTGATGGATCGAGATGCCTTTGAGGTTTCCGGCTAGAATTGCTACTTTTATATTGCAGCCTAATCCCTCCGCCATTATTACAAACAGAAAGGGAGACAGAGGATCCCCTTGACGGATTCCTCTGGTTGGGTGAAAGGTGGAAGAAGGAATCCCATTTATTAGGATAGAGAAAAACGTGGAAGAAATGAGACTACTTATCCATCGTATCCATGCAGCATCAAAACCAAAAGCTTTCAAGATCTTTTGCATGTATTCCCAGCAAGTGCTATCAAAGGCTTTAGATAAGTCGATTTTAAGTAACATACATGGTTTTTTCATCTGCTTGAGGGAATGAATAATTTCATGAGTGAGAATGATCCCATCCGTGATTTGTCGTCCCTCAGCATATCCGGATTGTTCTGGCGAGATGATTAACGGTAGCATTGGTTTCAACCGAAGAGTCACTACCTTGGATACAATTTTGTAAATGATATTGCATAGGGCAATTGGTCGGAACTTTTCTGGAGAGTGTGAGTTCTCAGATTTCGGAATTAAAGCAATGAATGTTGCATTTAATCCCGGATACATCCATCTCATGGATCGCGACTCTTCTACCACTTGCCATACTTCCCATTTAATCAGCTCCCAAAAGTGCTGAAAGAAATTTGAAGTGAAACCATCTAGGCCAGGAGCTTTACCTGCCTTTAAGAGATTCACTGCTGTCTCGACCTCCTGTAGACTAATGGGCTTAAGAAGCAAAGTATTATGGTCTTCTGTTATCAAGCGAGGGATATTGCATAAGATTTTGTCAATCGCCTCAGTTCTGTTAATGTTGGGCTCCTGATTCATTGACCGAAAGTACTATAGAAATTCCTGTTCTATGCCTGCATGAGTTTCAATTTTTTCTCCCTGCGCATTATTGATTTGAGAGATTTGATTACTCATTCGCCTTTGTACTATGGATTTATGGAAGAACTTAGTGTTCTTCTCTCCTTCCTTCAGCCAGCGGATACAGGATTTCTACCGCCATAGAATTTCCTCCTGCAGATCACGTTCTAATAACTTGTGTTCCGCTTCCTGTTCTTTGTGCGCTAGATCGTCTGATCGTCCCTCCAAGATTATTTTTTGCTGAATCTTTTTTTTCTCTTGAATAAGGATTTCCTTCTCCCTGAAGATGTTACCAAAAGTTTTTTTGTTCCATCGTTTTATCTCTTCTTTGAGCATTTTTAGTTTTTTTTTGGAATCTTGCCATTTTTGTGGTCTCAGTCAGATTGCATTTTTGCCAGGTTGCCTGGATGAAGTCTTTGAATTCTGGATGAGAAAGCCAGAAAACTTCAAATTGAAAGGGTCTTTTTATGTTAGTCCCAGGCCTATTCCAATGCAATGCAATTGGCCAGTGATCTGATCCGGAGAAAGGAATAATATTGGCTATGAACTCTCCTCCTGTATGCACTGCATTATCTGATATTAGAAACCGATCCAATCGAGATGCAATTTGCATTGGATTTACTCTTTTGTTGGTCCAGGTGTACAAGCCGTTGGAAGTAGGTATATCAATCAACCAATTATTGTTGATGAAATCTTTGAGAAGTGACCCATCTCTATTGATTCTGCATCTCCCTCCTTGCTTCTCCTCTAGAGATGCTATCATGTTAAAGTCCCCTCCAGCCACCCAGAGCGGATAGGACCTATCAAGATTGAGATGCAAGAGTGCATCTAAAGTTTCCGCTTTCTGCTGTGATTCTTGCGGAAAATAGTCGTTTGTAATATGTCCATATATATTCGTGCCCAGAAGATGAAAGATGGCCTGAATAAAATGTTTGTTTGCATATATGTTTAGTAATTGAACTTTACCTGCATCCCATAGGATCGCCAATCCGCCTGATGCTCCTTGTGCATCTACCGCCGTGACTTGCCCTCCTGGCCATGCCTTCGTTGCAGTTTTTTCCAAAAATGTCAAGTTGCATTTTGTTTCCTGTAAGAATAGGATTGTTGGTTTTTCATCCATGATCAAATTTTTTAGAAGTTTCCCTTTCCGGGGGCCATTGAGTCCTCTGATATTCCAAGATAACAGCTTCATTAATTTTGGGGTTGGAGTTGTAATACTTGGTTAGTTTGGCCTATCTGCCAGACTCGACCAAGACTTCGCCAATCCTGATAGTTCTTTCTAAAGTCGATTTTCGACCTCTTTTTTTACTGTCTTTTGAGTAGAATTTGCCATTCCATTGACTTCCTTTTTGGACCCCTAAAGAATATTTCTTCTGAGCTTTATGCAAGACTTCTACTAGGTTGTCTACTTGTGTATCAGTGATTTTGTCAAATTTACCTGATTTGCAGGCTTGTTCAAGACCCAGGATGTCAAGCTCCCCTATATCTATATTCTCCCTGTCTTCCTCCATTATTTTCGGTTCTTGAGTGCTTTCTTCAGCCTCCTTTCCTTTTTCCCAGCTGGGACTGTTGTTGTCTATCTCCATTGCTGGGTTGTTCCAGGCTTCCGAAGCCATTGTATTCTTTTCGCCTTCTCGCGTTACTTTCTGTGCTACTGACTTTGAAGAGGTATTTGAGGTTTTTTCCGCAGTAAACCCTTCCCGATCCTCTATATTTGCTAAGGCTTCGAAGCTGTTGCTTGTGGAGGGCTTGGACCGATCTTCTGGCGCCATCTTAGGGGGGTTTGTGGCTTTTTTGTTGCCTCTTCTTCTATTTGGTACTTTGGTGAATCCATCCTGAGATTGTTGTGCTTGATTGTTTTGGGCTGGGGGCTTTATATTCAGGGGACAATCTCCGAAGAAGTGGCCTAGAGCATGACATTTCCTGCAGTGGAAAGGGACATGCTCGTAATCAATGACCTGAATCTAAACTTGATCCTCATGAAAGAGCCGCATTGTGTCTAGCAACGGTTGCTTCAGATCCATATAAACGCATATTCTGGCATAGGAGGCGTATGTAGTATATCTTACTGCCTTCATTTCTTCTGCAACTTTGACAAAGTCTCCTAATGCCGAGCCGATAGATTTCAGTGACTCCTCCTCCCAGTATTCCCAGGTTAGCGAGTACAAGCGAATACAAACTGGTGCATAGCTGAGACCTTCCTTGTCTGGATTGAAGCGGGCTACCCATTCTCTAAGGAATAGCCCAGCGGAGTTGAAGAAGTAGGGACCTCTGTCGAACACCCTGTTTCTATCTTCCAGACAGTTAAAGATAGCTGTGAAAAACCCTTTTGGCCCTAGCAATAGGGTTATTTCTCCTTTTGGACGCCATTTGATGTTGATCCAGTTTCTCAAGGCTTTTTCTGTCAGCCAGAGTCCGATAAATTTCCCTATGAGGGCATGGTCCCTCATATACTGTATTCTTGCATTAATACGATGGCTAGGTAACTCAACTTCTGGCCTATGAGCAGCAACAGGCTTGCATGTAGTGGAACTTACCTTTGGATTTTCGTGCTGAGCTTGATCGCCGTTTATCTTCTGCGTTTCTTCAGTGGATTTTTCGTCCTTTCCTTGATCTTCATTGATCTTCACCTCGGGTCCTTGCTGGCTTTTTTCAACTTGCGGCCCATCCTCTTCCGCCCCAGAGGGGGAAGCCATTGGGACTGTGCTCCCAGTCCCTAAGCCTGACGCTTCTGGGTACTCTTTGTCAGGTCTGGTGTGTGCAGGGCAATGAGCCTGCCGCTGCAGGTTTCTGCAGTAACCCTAACAGTTACGCCCAACCTGTGACCTTCCGCGCACGCTCTCGCCTCTCCGTCCTTCATTTCCATCATTTTACCCTCATTCTGTAAAATTATTATTATTATTATCATTATTATTTTCCAAGTCATTGATTTTAAGTATTATAAGTGAATTTGTGATTAAATCTTAGGAAATTAACATATTTTCATATATATATAAAAGTGTTATGAGTTTTGTGATATTGTAGGCCTACTTGGAGATTCTAGAAGGGTCCTACTTGGCCACCCAACCAAAAATTAGAATTTCAAATTCCAACTCATGAGGATTTTTGGAATAATTGTAGAGGATGTGGATCATTAACTATGCGCATTCAAAGGAGAAGAATCATGGATGAGAGGATTTTGAGAGGATTTTTATCTTACATTTTTAGGATTTAGGGGAGATATAAGGATCTATATTTATTGTATAATTATCCTCAATTCTTTATAATTAGGAGTGCACCCTTCATACAAAGGGTTGTCAGTTGTTAATTGTAAGTTGCAAGTTAGATGTTAACTAGTTAGTGTTGTTGTTAGTGATTAGGTGTTAAAGTTACTAGTTGGAGGAGGTTCCAAGTTCCATCCAACATGTGATTTTTAAAGTGAGGATAGAGAATTCTTGTAATATCTTGTAGCTTCATTTTATGAAATACATACTGTCATGTTTATCTCCAAGATGTGATAGTTGTTCAGTATGCTTGCTGAGGAATGGAGGGACCCCATCAACCACAATTTTCACACATTTTTACACCTTGGTAACATAGTGTAGTTATGTTATTTCATTCAATTCAGCAAGTGTGATTTCAATTATGCAAGTGTGGTGTGATTTCATTTATGCAAGTGTGGTGTGATTTCAATTCTGCGAGTGTGATTTCAATTTATGCAAGTGTGGTGTGATTTCAATTCTGCAAGTGTGATTTCAATTTCAAGAAAGTGTGGTTTCCTTTATGCAAGTGTGATTTCAATTTCTTTATGTTTGGTTTGGTTTGGATTAGATTGATTTAACTTGTTTGGTAATTAGTTTTAACTACATTAGATTAATCTATTATAATAAATAGCCATCTAGTACATATAGTACAGGTATACCTCGTCAATTATACGAACCCTAGGTTGACAATTAATGACAGGGATTTAACTAACAATTAAATCACACAACACATGCTTAGACTCGTACATAGGATGATCGAGTGAATGAGATAGAAGACCCTGGATATAATTCCATCAATCCAGGTTGTCATTTTAGGATTAATGCAAGATTACAAAGCATGATGGCTATGATTATATAGACAGTCATCCAATCATGGGTCCACACTTTATCATCATTGGACACGACTTCTTGATCATTGTATATGTAATGTTAACTTATGTGGTGAGCATGGGTATGCCTCCCTCAGCAAATATATCATGATGAAATGTATTGTAATAGATGATGATCATGACTAGTTGTTCTTGATATGAACTTGTCACAAGCTAAAGCACTTCAATCATCAGCTATCGTTTCTAACTTTGTGCTTTACAGGCAATATGTTATAGGCCATTTTGTCGCATCTAGTCAATATGCTTGCAAAATAGATCAATCAACATCTGTGAACACCTTGTCATGATTCCTACACAAAGCCCTAAGCATGAGTCTTCCAAATCCCTAAGTTTCTGGGTCTGACTACTTCGTTTTAGTGCTTTTAAGGGCCAATGCACCCTGCCCCTTTAGGGAACTACGTTCAACAGCAAGTTGCTTCCTTCTTCACCAATGTTGATTAACAGAAGGTTGTCCCTTTTTGGGGGTGTGTTGATTATATAATTTTGGTAAACTTAAAAAGAATCTCGAAGCTTCCTCTTCTAGAAGCTTCTAAGAGTTCTTTTAACCATTAACCTTGGAGAAGAACCTCGAATCCTATATGATCCTACCTTGTAGATTTCACCTCTTATCCCTTGAGCCCATTCTTCCCTCTTAAGTGGATCTCAAGCCTAGATTGGTAAACATATAAGAATTCCTAAACTACCATCCCTCTCCTATAAATTTACAACCATCTACAACATCAGGGTTTTCTTTTGGAGACTGATCATGCCCTCATGTTGTTGCCTTGAATCTAAGAGAGTCATCATATTCATGCATTAGGATGACATTGAGGTGTGCTTTGTGACAAGGAAGAACAAGTCAACTTTGGGATATCTCTACAAGGTCAAGTACTATTCTTGGTTGTAAACTCTCTCCTATTCATATTAATACAAAGAGTATACCATTTTCCTATATGTGTTATGTTACATTTATATTCATGTATTTCAATTCTTCGTTGATCCATTGAATAGAGTAATTGAATTATGCTACGTATATGTTGTGGATATTTGGCTTGTTATGAATGTATGTGTAGGTCCTAATTATAGCGATCAGAGCTGAAATTAGAGCTTACAAGCTGAGGGGAGAGAATATCTCGTGACAAAGTCCAACTAAGCCTCTTTCCATTCTTTAATCTTCCTAAAGGGAACTTTATATTTTTTGCTTTATGTTGTTCTAGACTAGTCCACTAGGTCTAGGGAAGATACTTCTATCCACATTCATAAATTCCGCATAACAATTGGCATATAAAAATCACTTTTGTATATTTCCTAATTAAAATATTTGATCATTATTCTTTTATTGTAGGCAAAGGTTGGTAGGAAAAAAGAGTTTGAAGAAGCATTACAAGCCCTTCATGGAAAAACAACGTGATGCTTCTATTGAAGAAACTTAAATAAGGGTGCTTACTTCTAGTTTAGGTGTTATATTTATAAATTTATGTTCGTTAATCAAATAAAAAATACACAAATTTTGATTGAAGTGGGTGCTTATGGAGTAAGCTTAGAGGTAACTAATCTCACATAAGAAAAAAATTGGGGAAATGTTTTTATGCATGTTTTATTAATTTCTCTAAGAATACTAAGACTGCACCTCTCTATTGTTCATGAATGTATGTCAGAATTATAGATACTTCCTAAGGCCAACATAATGGACATATTCCAAGCCAGATATGCACATTCTATTATTGTGAGTATAATTCCGCCTTACAATATGGTTTTCAAAATTTCTAATTAGTGGTTTAACTTCATCATTATCAACAATGTATATATAGGTCGAAGTTTATTTTTGAAGTGAACAAAATTCGTTCCTCGGGTTAAATACTCTAGAAGACTTGGAATGCAAAGATATCCATTGAAGTTACAATAATATATATTAAAATGTATGAATAAGAATGATTACAAATGAGAGTGAGGGGCCTGCTTATATGCCAAGCAGGTGTCCCTTTATGAATGGTCATGTCTCCTTAGACATGCCTCTTTATTTAACTAATTATTATTTATTTACATATTATTATGATTATTGTTTATTATCTATATTTATTATTTTTACATAAATGATATTCATAACATTTCCCTCCTCTTCAAAAAGCTTTGTCCTCAAAGCTTGCTGATGAAAAGGCTTGATCTATTTTTTGTTTCGAATGTCTTCTTATCTTAGAACTGCCATCTTCATTGATACAATTTGATATGATCCTTGGAGTGATAAATAAAACTGTCGAACTGAGAAAGGATCTGACCATCGTAAATTAATCATTTGTGGAATCTTTTGATTACTAGAAACTTGTGATGAATTGTTATAACTAGACTGGATTGAGCTTACTTCAATATTTTTCGAAACATAAAATTGTTGTTTCTCTTCTGACTGGTACAAATATGTAGCTTGATTGAGTTGTCTACTCTCATGATTCAGATGTCAATAAGGAATTATTTTGGTTTGACTTTCCCTTATTAATTGTTTGTCAAATTTTTTGGTTTTCTTCTACTATTGTGGTTGTTGTGTTGGGTACAAAACCTTCACTTGGGATGTTAATTGTCTCAATTGCAACATCTAAGTGTGTTTTTTCTTCAATTGGATTGTCTTCTTCTTCAGTTGTGATATTCATTGTCTCAGTATTAATTCCTTTCTCTTCAACTTGAATTTCTTTATTTGAATATTTCAACGCTTCCTTGTCAATAAAATGTTGTAGCTTATTTTCAAATGACTTCTTGTCCTTCTTAAACTTCTTAATTTGTGTTAATACTTTTCGCTGTGGTCTTTAAGTCATGAAACTTCATTCTTTTCAGCAGTGATCTTGTCAACTTGTCTTTGCATATTTTGTAGTACTTTTTTACCTTCTTGAAAAATTACTTTTAAGATATCTAGTATGTCTTCTGGTATTACTAGATTCAACTTCACTATAAGATCTTGTAGCGTTAGTTTTTATTTTTGTAAGAAAATGTCAAAAACTTCTTCTTCATATTTAGGATAAAAGATCCTAGTGACTCGATCCTGGGTGAACCCAAAACTATATCGCTATTGTCACATAATAACGTTTTAATGATGAATTTTAAGACAAAATTATAGTCTCCAATACTTAGTTTTAGATTGCTTATGTCGTATTGTTTGTCATCAATGTCAACAAAATTAGTTTCAACTATATTTGATTCAGGAATCACTAATTGGTTAGCACATTTAGTACTAACATATTTATTATTTTGAGTATGATCAATAGAGATGATAACCTCATTTCCTGCAAGTGATCCTTTGATTCTAAATAGTGCCTCGACACATATACTAAAAGTTTTAGGAAATCTTCCCTCTTTCATTTCTGAATTAAACTCAATTTCTTTCTCATCAACGATTGATTCCATTTTTAATTTATTAACATGAACTTGTAGTTTTTAAAAGTAATCCCTTTTATAAGACTTAAGAGCTTTAAAACGCCTTGAATCTTGGAATTCACCTTATATTTTCTTTGATTCCAACAATTATAATGAAACTTGATCACTTCCATATTTGTATAAAGATTACTCTTAATTTTTTTCTTGATTTATTTTAACTCCTTAACTTTTTTCTTGATTTAACTTGTTTTCTATTTGATTTTAACTGCATCAGATTAATCTATTCTAATAAATAACCACGTAGTACATATAGTGCATGTATACCTCGTCAACTCTATGAACCCCGGGTTGACAATTAGTGACAGGGATTTAACTCACAATTAAATCACCCAACATTTTGGTGTCGTTGTCAAGGAGGTATACATAGGTGTTTATTTTGAATTTTAGACAATTCATTATAGTTGCATATATTTTTATATGCATGATTAAAATCATATTATAATAATTTGGGATGCATATTAAATTTCAATAATTTTTCAATACTTTGTACTAATCTCTGTGCACGATAGAAATTATCAATCAGTTGGAGTAATTAATAGACAATTAAGAGTTTGAAGAATATTCTTCCAAGAACTTTCTCAAATCTTAGCAATAGCTATGATATCTACATTTGAGGAAGAGTTTATTTTAACTGCATACAAAAACTTGTCTATTTGTCCACCTCCAGAACAAGATCTTCAAGTTTCTTTTGATTCCTCTTGTTAATCGGTTGAAGAGACATAAGAATCATGCAATAATTTTGATGGGGAGAAACCAGTATAATCTAAGATTGAGGGACACATAATAAAGGAGGATATTCAATGTGATCTAAACCAAGTATGGAATTAGGAATTTCATGATCTTATTAAAATATGGTTCCAATCAATGATCAAGTCATGTCACTCTTTCATTCTTCCTTACTTCTTAATTATATTATAAAAACAACTAGTTTCCATGTTTTGATGTATTTTATTACATATTTTTTAGAACTAAGCACAAATATCTTTTTACTCCTATCACACACATGGTTACATTGGAAATATGCGTACACTTGAAACAATTTTTCTATTTCCAGTAGAGTAGAGTAGAATAGAATCAATGAATAAAACCAACTTTGGTGATGCATTTTTTCAAAGTTGAAAAGCTAGATTTTATTTTATTTGAAGTTTTATTTTGGTGATGCAGTAACAGCCACCCAACTCACTAATCATTTGTAGGAGGATGTAGAAAGAGAATGAATATTTGAGAAAAAGGAGACAAATAGAGTTTTGAGAGCCATAATTTGAAGTTAGAAATCGAATCCTTTTTCTTTGTTTTTTAATAATGAGTTTTAATATTGCTAAGTATGCTCTCTTATTACGCTCTTTGTGACCTGGAAGATCAGAAAACAAAATTGAACAAAGTTAGTTTTAAAATTTTGTAAGAAAAATTGAATAAGAGATCTAAATTCATAATCAAAAGTATAATTACAGGCTTTTAGAAACCTCAAATAGAAAAACTAATGTCTCGAATGGATCCATCACTATCGAAAACCCCTGTTTTGAATCTTTTTGCACCTCATTTGGCAAACAATTGAATAAAATATCATTGCTTTATGTTTCTACCCAATTGAGCTGTTAATAATCCTATAATTCGGCCCAAACATGGCATGTGCACTCTAAACACAAAGATTGCACGCAAACCTAGCCTATATTCCTGATCGTTGGTTGAATTTGTAGGATGGATAAAATCATGATTAATCCCCAGTTCTAAATATTATGGTCACGTGACACCATGCGACCATGTTGGTTGCATAAGATTCTGGGTCGAGGGCCAATGGATTTCTGGCCCTATTCCTCTACCGCGCCTATGGTCATATCGCACCATGTGCCTTGGGGCTAGCTCCCTTTCATTTTAAGTGTTTTCACCTTATGGTTTTGGCACTGGACCGTGACCGTGGGTCGGGCTAAGGCCTATCCCTTGGCCCCCACCCGTGGTTCCATGGAGCTAGAGGGCCAGGGGCTAGGCCTTAGCTCAACCCCTCATCCAAATGGTGTGCGCATTAAATTTAAATACATATTTCAAATGGTTGATTAACAAAGAATAAGGTAGGTGGGTTGGTAAAGCGCTTTATTGATTGTTGGGGGGTCATGGTTTCAATTCCAATGGAGGGTAGTTCGACCCTTAAGAAACTTTTTGCCCACCAAGAGGAGGTGACGTGGAAACCAATGGTTGGTCCAGGTGGCACTTCCTCATTGACACGGCACAGAAACCTGAGAACCAGTAAAAAGAAGCCATGTGTCAACCAATAAAATAGTTCCAAGTGTCAATTGTATATAGGTCGATGAGAAATAATAAAAACTTGCAGAGTGTCATGACCCAGCTAGCATACAGACTGCTGACTCAACATTCCTACAGCACAAAATTCATTTTTTTAGTTGTTTCACAAAATGATCAGAATGTGATTTTGGGAGAATCCGAAGTCAGATTTCAGTGAAACAAATTGTGTTGGATTCAGGGTGACAAGATCTACGCTTTGGCATTGGTTTCAAGCTAATTAAAGAATTTTGAATTTTGAGCATTTTCTTTATCCACGAGATCACGGGCAAGGGTGGAGGGCTAGAGAAAAAGAACAAACGTAGTTACAAACTTATACTTTCATAAAAACCTACAAACATTAAAAACCCAACTGTAATAATTGAAAAACCACCATCTAAATCTAAATGCAAGTTGTAAAAACAGTAAGGCAATGCAATGATCTGTGTTTTTGGTAGCTACAGAATCGACACAATTTAGTCGCTTATGCTAATTTGGTTTATGTTCTATTGATGAAGCATTAAGTGTGTGGAAACGAGGTCTCAAGCTCAAAATTGGTTAGAAACACAATCAATAAGTCACCAACAAAACACTAAAGGTGATCCATGGTACTGATCAGGTAAATGTGCATTTAATTTTTCATCCTTGAATTTATTTTATTAATATTATTTTTGAGTTTTTTGTGTATATATCAGATGACGAGAGACTAAATGTCTTTCTCTCGATAGTCTTACATTTTATTGCATAAAAAATGCTAAGTTTTTGCAAGTTCCAAAACGATGAAAGAAGATCACTATATGCACAAGTACCTTTTTAAAAACCAAGTTTCTTTTAGAAGAGCATGATCATTCAATGTAAAATCATATCCACTACACCATTGCTACTAAACACATACCAATTTTACCATTGCTACACATTTTAAGCCTGAAGTCGATCCATAATTGCCCATCTCTCTGCTACCAGAAACTCATTTCCCTTTGCAATCTTCATACTTTCCTACCTCATTTTCACTCACCCTTAACCCAAAAATAAAGCCATTCAACTCCCTTTCAAAGCTGAGTCACCCCATTTTCTTTTTCCTTTATGTCAAATAAACCTTGCTTCAATGCAAATTTTCCATCTATATTTCTTCAAATTATTATTTCATACTTGCATTAGATGACGGAGGATTCATTAAGGCCTCCCTTCTAACTCGTTTTGACCCATCGACTCAAACACATCATCTGGGATCAAAACTAGAGATCTCTCAATTACCTTGAGGCTTGCATGCCTTAATGGAAAGTTGTCTCACCAATAAATAGTAGGAATACATCAATGTCGCCTGTTTGTTAGATCTTCTAGGTGACTCGACTTCGACACATCTATTCGTACCTAGTAAGATGTACTTAGGCATCTTAACTCTCATTGACATCAATGGTGATTAGTCTTGTTTTGGTTAATGACATTCATTAATGGCCAGTAATCCAACAATTTCTTTTCTATGTTCGACATCGACACATATATTCACATAGATAAGAATTATGCCACCGAGTGGGAACGAATGAAGACTATGTGATTTCAGCAATTTGCAACAAGACTCAATTCAATAGCCATAACAATAAAGATTCCAATCTCATCCTTAATTCATACAACCAGGAGAAAGAAGAAGCAAGATCAGATTCTTTTACTTCATATTCCATGATCCAGCAACAACAACCACACTCTTCGATATACATAGGTTTTCCACTTTTCAAGTAGGTGAAGGTATGTATTTTTCTAATTTTTAATCATGTAATTCCTTAAATGCTAAAATTGTGATTTTGTAAAATCCCTCACCACATTCATATTTCCTTTCTCATTTGAAAGAAAAATGAAAACACCTTAAGTTGGGGGGAAGGGATATTCATATTTCATGCCACATATCACATTTCATTTCTTCCTAACCAACATATTCTTCCCAAACCAACTATTATTGCATCTTGATTCAAAAAACATTTATATGTTTTGCAATGATCAATTGATGAGCACATTAAATGGTTGATAGTCACTATGGGACTTAAAAAGGAATTCTCAATGTTTTCAAGTATTTTGATGCAACAAAAGTAACAAAAGTATTGTTACACAAGAACCAATACTCGTAAAATTTTGGTTGTCACACAACAACCAACCATAAAAAATATATGTTGCAATCAAATGTATTTCAAAGTACACTCTACAAAAAGAATTAAATTGTCAAATGATATGATTATGAAAAGTTAAAGGAGAATCAATACAAAGACAAAGCTCATATAGAAGAAAAACATTTCAAGAAGATCAACTTATGATCAAGGAATCAATGTAATAGTTGCATGAGGACATGCAACATCTTCAGTTGGCGGGTACGCTAGGTCTCCAAAATGTCTTCCACTTTCACCTTCATTTCCATCATTTTACCCTCATTCTGTAAAATCATTATTATTATTATTATCATTATTATTTTCCAAGTCATTGATTTTAAGTATTATAAGTGAATTTGTGATTAAATCTTAGGAAATTAACATATTTTCATATATATCTAAAAGTGTTATGAGTTTTGTGATATTGTAGGCCTACTTGGAGATTCTAGAAGGGTCCTACTTGGCCACCCAACCACAAATTCGAATTTCATATTCCAACTCATGAGGATTTGTGGAATGATTGTAGAAGATGTGGATCATTAACTATGCATATTCAAAGGAGAAGAATCATGGATGAGAGGATTTTGAGAGGATTTTTATCTTACATTTTTAGGATTTAGGGGAGATCTAAGGATCTATATTTATTGTATAATTATCCTCAATTTTTTTATAAATAGGAGTGCACCCTTCATCCAAAGGGTTGTCAATTGTTAATTGTAAGTTGCAAGTTAGATGTTAACTAGTTAGTGTTGTTGTTAGTTGTTAGGTGTTAGAGTTGCTAGTTGGAGGTTCCAAGTTCCATCCAAGATGTGATTTCTAAAGTGAGGATAGAGAATTCTTATAATATCTTGTAACTTCACTTTATGAAATACATACTATCACATTTATCTCCAAGATGTGATAGTTGTTCAATATGCTTGCTAGGGAATGGAGGGTCCCCATCAACCACAATTTGCACACATTTGTACATATTGGCAACATAGTGTAGTTATGTTATTTCATTCAATTCAGTAAGTGTGATTTCAATTATGCAAGTGTGGTGTGATTTCATTTATGCAAGTGTGGTGTGATTTCAATTCTGCAAGTGTGATTTCAATTTATGCAAGTGTGGTGTGATTTCAATTCTGCAAGTGTGATTTCAATTTCAAGCAAGTATGATTTCCTTTATGCAAGTGTGATTTCAATTTCTTTATGTTTGGTTTGGTTTGGATTAGATTGATTTAACTTGTTTGGTAATTAGTTTTAACTACATTAGATTAATCTATTATAATAAATAACCATATAGTACATATAGTACAGGTATACCTCGTCAATTATACGAATCCCAGGTTGACAATTAATGACAGGGATTTAACTCACAATTAAATCACCCAACACATCTTTAGACTCATACATGGGATGATCGAGTGAACGAGATAGAAGACCCCAGATATAGTTCCTTCCATCTAGGTTGTCATTTCAGGATTAATGCAAGATTACAAAGCATGATGGCTATGATTATACAGACAGTCATCCAATCATGGGTCCACACTTTATCATCATTGGACACGACTTGTTGATCATTGTACATGTAATGTTAACTTATGTGGTGAGCATGGGTATGCCTACCTCAGCAAAGATATCATGATGAAATGTATTTAATAGATGATGATCATGATTAGCTGTTCTTGATCTGAACTTGTCACAAGCTAAAGCACTTCAGTCATCAGCTATCATTTTTAACTTTGTGCTTTAGGGGCAATCTATTATAGGCCATTTTGTTGCATCTAGTCATTATTCCTGCAAACCAGATCAATCAACATCTGTGAACACCTTGCCATGATTCCTACACAAATCCCTAAGCATGAGTCTTCCAAATCCATGAGATTCTGGGTCTGACTGCTTCGTTTCAATGCTTTTAAGGCCCAATGCACCCTGCCCCTTTAGGGACCTACGTTCAGCAACAAGTTGCTTCCTTCTTCACCAACATTGATCAACAACAGGTTGTCCCTTGTTGGGGGTGTGTTGATTCTATAATTTTGGTAAAATTAAAAAGAATCTTGAAGCTTCCTCTTCTAGAAGTTTCCAGGAATTTTTTTTAGCCGGTTACCTTGGAGAAGAACCTCGAATCCTATCTAATCCTACCTTGGAGATTTCACCTCTTATCCCTTGAGTGCATTCTTCCCGCTTAAGTGGATCTCAAGCCTAGATTGGTAAACATATAAGAATTCCTAAATACCATATCTCTCCTATAAATTTACAACCATCTACAACATTAGGGTTTTCTTTTGGATACTAATCATGCCCTTATGTTGCTGCCTTGAATCTAAGAGAGTCATCATATTCATGCATTAGGGTGACATCGAGATGTGCTTTGTGACAAGGAAGAACAAGTCAACTTGGGTATATCTCTACAAGGTCAAGTACTATTCTTGGTTGTAAAATCTCTCCTATTCATATTAATACAAAGAGTATACCATTTTCCTATGTGTTATGTTACATTTACATTCATGTATTTCAATTCTTCGTTGATCCATTGAATAGAGTAATTGAATTATGCTACGTATATGTTGTGGATATTTGGCTTGTTATGAATGTATGTGCAATTTCTAATTATAGCGATCAGAGCTACAATTGGAGCTTACAAGCTGAGAGGAGAGAAGATCTCGTGACAAAGTCCAAGTAATCCTCTTTCCATTCTTTAATTTTCCTAAAGGGAACTTTATATTCTTTGCTTTATGTTGTTCTAGACTAGTCCACTAGGTCTGGGGAAGATACTTTTGTCCACAGTCGTAAATTCCCCATAACAATTGGCATATAAAAATCACTTTTGTATATTTCCTAATTAAAATATTTGATCATTTTTATTTTATTGTAGGCAAAGGTTGGTAGGAAAAAAGAGTTTGAAGAAGCATTACAAGCCCTTCGTGGAAAAAAAAAAAATGCGATGCTTCTATTGAAGAAACTTAAATAAGGGTGCTTACTTTTAGTTTTGGTGTTATATTTATAAATTTATGTTCGTTAATCAAATTAAAAATACACAAATTTTGATTGAAGTGGGTGGTTATGGAGTAAGCTTAGAGGTATGTAGTCTCGCATAAGAAAAAAATTGGGGAAATGTTTTTATGCATGTTTTATTAATTCCTCTAAGAATACTGAGACTGCACCTCTCTATTGTTCATGAATGTATGTAAAAATTATAGTTACTTCCTAACGCCAACATAATAGACATATTCCAAGCTAGATATGCACATTCTATTATTGTGAGTATAATTCAGCATAACAATATGGTTTTCAAAATTTATGATTAGAAGTTTAACTTCATCATTATCTACAATGTATGTATAGGTCGGAGTTTATTTTTGAAGTAAACAAAGTTCATTCCTCAATTTAAATACTCTAAAAGACTTGGAAAGCAAAGATATCCATTGAAGATACAATAATATATATTAAAATGTATGAATAACAATGATTACAAATGAGAGTGAGGGGCCTGCCTATATACCAAGCATGTGTCCCTTTATGAACAGTCATGTCTCCTTAGACATGCCTCTTTATTTAACTAATTATTATTTATTTACATATTATTATGATTATTATTTATTATCTATATTTATTATTTTTACATAAATGATATTCATAACATTGCCCTCCTCTTCGAAAATATTTTTCCTCAAAGCTTGCTGATGAAAAGGCTTGATCTATTTTTCTGTTTCGAATATCTTCTTGTCTCAGAACTGTCATCTTCATTGATACAAGTTGATATGATCTTTGGAGTGATAAATAAAACTGTCGAACTGAGAAAGGATCTGACCATCCTAAATTAATCTTTCATGGAATCTTTTGATTACTAGAAACTTGTGATGAATTGTTATAACTAGACTAGATTGAGCTTACTTCAATATTTTTTGGAACATCAGCTTGTTGTTTATGTTTTGAATGGTACAAATATGTAGCTTGATTGAGTTGTCTACTCTAATGATTTAGATGTCGATAGGGAATTATTTTGGTTTGACTTTCCCTTATTAAGTGTTTGTCAAATTTTTTTCTTTTCTTCTAGTATTGTGGTTGTTGTGTTGAATACAAAACCTTCACTTGGGATGTTCATTGTCTCAACTGTGACATGTAAGTGTGTTTTTTCTTCAATTGGATTGTCTTCTTCTTGAGTTGTGATATTCATTGTCTCAGTATTAATTCCTTTCTCTTCAACTTGAATTTTTTTATTTGAAGATTTCTATGCTTCCTTGTCAATAAAAGTTTGTATCTTATTTTCCAATGACTTCTTGTCCTTCTTAAGCTTCTTAATTTGTGTTAATATTTTTTCACTATGGTCTTTAAGTTGTGAAACTTCATTCTTTTCAAGAGTGATCTTGTCAACTTATCTTTGCATATTTTGTAGTACTTTTTACCTTCTTGAAAAATCACTTTTAAGATATCTAGTATGTCTTCTGGTATTACTGAATTTAGCTTCACTGTAAGATCTTGTAGTGTTACTTTCTCTTTTTGTAAGAAAATGTCAAAAACTTCTTCTTCATATTTAGGATAAAAGATCCTAGTGACTCGATCCAGGGTGAACCTAGAACTATATCGCTATTGTCACAAAATAAGGCTTTAATGGTGAATTGCGAGGCAAAAGTATAGTCTGCAATACCTAGTTTTATATTGCTTATGTCGTATTGTTTGTCATCAATGTCAACAAAATTCATTTCAACTATATTTGATTCAGGAATCACTAATTGGTCAGCGCATTTAGTATTAACATAGTTATTATTTTGAGTATGATCAATAAAGATGATAACATCATTTCCTGCAAGTGATCCTTTGATTCTAAAGAGTGCATCGACACATATACTAAAATTTTTAGGAAATCTTCCCTCTTTCGCTTCTGAATTACACTCAATTTATTTCTCATCAAAGATTGATTCCATTTTTAATTTGTTAACATGAACTTGCGGTTTTTAAAAGTAATCCCTTTTATAAGACTTGAGAACTTTAAAACTCCTTGAATCTTGGAATTCACCTTATATTTTCTTTGATTCCAAAAATTATAATGAAACTTGATCACTTCTATATTTGGATAAAGGTTACTCTTAAATTTTTTCTTGATTTAATTTGACTCCTTAACCTTTTTTTAAGACATATATATATATATCTATTATATATTATATATATATATATATAATTATATATATATATTATATATATATTATAATAATATATATTATATATATATATATATATAATATATGATAATTACATCTTGCTCTCAAATATAACCCATTTTTTCTTTTAGACTTTTATGATTTTCTTTGGAAAAAATTTTTAGATCGCTCATTTTTTTTTAACTATAATTTTTTTCCATTGATCACTCTTTCCTTTTTGCTTTCTTTCTTTATTTTTTTTATTTATATTTTTTTTTTCCTAAATAATTTTTTACTCATTTATTTTCCTTTTTTTTATGGCCAAAGGCTTTATAACAAAATGGAGAATCTTGAGAGACGATATAGTGAAACACTTCAATCACAACGAAAACAAGGTTAACGAATTTCAACAGTCAAAGAACTGGATTCAAGAACGAAGCTCTTATGCAGTGATTGAACGGCTAGAGGATCACACAACTCTTATACCAATGAAGCAAAAATAGTTCATTCTTCAGGTTAAATACTCCAAAAGACTTGGAATGTAAAGATCTCCATTGAAGATAAAAAATATATATATTAAAATGTGTGAATAAGAATGATTACAAATGAGAGTAGGGGCCTGCTTATATACCAAGCAGTGTCCCTTTATTAACGGTCATGTCTCCTTAGACATGGGCCTCTTGTTTAACTAATTATTATTTATTAACATATTAATATGATTATTATTTAATTATCTATATTATATACTTTTACATAAATTTTATTCATAACAGTTTGGTGTTCCAAGAATTAGCAAGAATCCTATCATATTTTATGTCAGTGACATTTTCTAAGTTGTTGGTAAGAAATTTCAATTGGATCATGGTTTCCGTATCAATTCATTAAACATGTCTTTAATTTTATAAGTACCGTGCTTCAAATGGCCAATTTCTTATGATTGTATTATAGGATTTTCTTCAAGTCTTACCATATCTATTGTTATGGCTACCCTACAGGTGATTAGCTTCTCCTTCATATTTTCTAGATAGTTTTTGTGGTTAAATATTTCTTTGTGTAAAATACGCTTCATAACTCTGATAAGCTACCTTGAACTAAAATTTTATGTTTGACATGAAATGGTTCTAAATCTAGTTTGTTTCCAACCCATAGTTCTTCCATGTTGAGTGTTTGGAATTTTCTTGTCCATGCTACTACCAGTGTGAGATAAGTATAAATGGTAGAGAAATACTCCAAGATGCTAGAATAAATTATGTTGTTTATTTTTGCAAGTGGTCTAATAAATGGTACTCTAAATTTTGCTAGGTGTCAAGGATTGCAATAGGTGCAGTACTATTGGACAAATCAAGAAGGTGGCTATTTTTGACAGTATGTAGTATGTAATGATGTTATGACTTAAATCAAACTGCTAAAGGCTGAAAACTGAAGATATACTTTCCTTGTGAACACTAACTTAAAAATAATGTGATTTCACATCCCTACCGAAGGGGCGAACATAGGTTGCTTCCTTGTAGGATTGTCATTCTACATACAGGTTTGTCTCAAATTTTCACCCTTTCTTTACACACAAATAAAGGGAGTTATTGTCTTTTCCTTTAATGAAGATATTTCATAGGTCATAATGTAATATTGTGGCACGTGAATTTAACTTGTGAAGTTTAACCCCCTAGATGACCTAATAGTTAGTAGCATGTTGATCCGAATTGGATCCATGAAGATTATCACAGTACCATGATTGTATCAAATCAGGACAAAACTTCGAATTCAAGAGCATAGAGTGATTAGGAAGACCTCTAGACAGTAACAGTTGGCAGCCAGCGAGGAACGACGAGGACCTCGGTCAAAGCGCGTTGACCAAGGCCCATGGAAACCACGTAAGAGGCAAAACTGGCACTTGGGAAACCTGGATTGGGAAAAGGAGGCCATTTCTGATGTACGATTAGCGCTAATCATGCATCGCTGGGCAAAACCCCTTGAAAAGAAAAGGCCTTGAAGCGCTCAGTCGCATGGAATCTAGGAGAATCATGGGGAAAGTGCTAAAGGCTGAAGGCGAGATTTGTGCTCCAAAACCGGTAGTATATCGGGGGCACCCTTGGGCGATAAGTGGATTTGGAGAAAAACGAGTGATTCCATTCAGCGCCTGACGCGTGGTAGGCGAATGAGAGAGAAAACCACCACTCATCACACGCTAATGATCAAGCAAGTCAACTACGCGAAATGAGCGAATGTCGTCGGATCTGGGGGCTCCAGATCTAATGGTGGAGATTGCGCTCAATGGAGGAATTGGATTTAATAGGGGATTAAGCCGCGACAGAGAGAAGCTTGACATCCGATTTGACCACCAAGTTGGCGGATGACTTATTCCACGGTGTAACCAAAAAACTGAACTGACGGAGAAGAGCTGGCATAGTTTGCAAGAGGACAAGTGGCCACTCCTTGTGAGCCATTGATGATGACGCAGAGATAGGGAACCCCAAGCGAGTAGCAGCAGGCGATCTGACGGGGGCCGAAGAGAAAGCGAGCAGTCGTGAGATCAATTGGCTTTAAAGCCATGAATAGAGACAGAGAAAAAAGGACACTGAGAGGACACTGAAAGGAAGAACCAGAGAGAGGAAGATAAAGACAGAGAAAAGAAGAGACAGTGAAGCAAGAAGTAGAAAGACAGGGAGTCGAGCTGACCTCCAGCATAAGGCAACATCGAGTAATCCCTGAGAGGATCTGTTGGGAATTGAGCACCACATTGGGCTCCTCCCATTAAAGACGAGAGAGGTCAAGAGGTGGTAAGGAAAAGAGTCTATGCACTCTAGTGGCTTGGGGAATCCAAGGACCACCCTGCCAAGAAATTCTGTTTCAGGAGACTCAAATTGAGCTCCTCATTGTAATTCTCTGCTTTAAAGACACAATAAAAGAAGGCCACCACTGAGAGCTGGACCAAAGACGTAGCCTTCGAAGATAGGGTGAACTCCTTATTAATTGTTGTTTTCTTGTATTTGCTTACTGTGTTCCTCTTATTGTTTTCCATTTTCCAGTGTCTATGTATTTTGCAATCTGATCGATCCATTGCCTAAAATAACATAGACACACACCAGCACATGAGTCTGTAATACCTTCATTCAAGAATTAATTAACTAAGGTCCCTCAAGGGAAGACAATGTCAGAGGAAGGTTCTATGGGGCCAGACCCCCAATTCATAGAAATTTTCCTAGCCATAAAGTCCATGGTAGAAGAAATGTATAGGGACTTTAGAAAACACAAGGATGAAGATTCATCGGGCTCTAAACAAGACAAAGGAGAAGATGAATCACATTCCCATGACCACTCAAAAGGAAAAGGGAAAGAGGAAAGCTTTCTCACACCTCCTAATAGCCCTGTACATAACAAGAAAGCATATTTGATCAAGCTAGACGTTAAATTTGATTTGCCTATATATGTTGGAGATTTAAATGCAGAAAAGTTGGACAATTGGATTAGACAAATTGATGTGTATTGCAGAGTGAAGAACATCAACTCAGACAAGAGCAGGCTTTAGCTGGCAAGCCTACACCTTGGAGGCACTGCCTTCGTTTGGTGGGAAGGCAGAACCCAAGCTAACATGAAAAGACATGGTAAGACTATCTTTGTTTGGGGTGAATTTGTGTCTGCAATCAAAAAGCAGTTCTATCCATTGGCCTACATGCAACAAGCCATGATGAGTTGGAAAACTCTTCAACAGTTGAAAGGGAAAAGTGTGCAAGGGTGCACTCAAGAATTTAGAAAGAGAGCATTGATTCTAGGAGTCTCATTAGACTCGCCAGAGACTTTGTTGAAGTACATTGGTGGTCTACATAGCTACATGAGGCACACCATCCTCATGTTTAATCCCACTAGTATAGATGAAGTATCTGTACAAGCTACTCATCTAGAAGCTAGAGGAAAGAATGGAAATCCAGAAGTTGGGGACCATCCCAACCCACTGTAAGCAAGAGCAAGGAGAAAAGAAAGCAGAAGTGGAAAGCAAGGAAGGCTAACACTGCACAAAAAAGCAAAGCTTCATGCACTCACTGTAAAAAGGATGGGCATGATGATGAGCATTGTTGGATTCTGCATCCAGAGCTGAAACCGAAGAAGTTTGAGGGAAAGAAGAAGAAGGCTACTGCAGCTATTCAGAAAGATTTGGGGTCAGACTCGGGAGATGAAACAACCATTGCAGCCACAGGTATAAAAGGTAAGAATTCTAAAGCATCTACTACTAATTCTGCATAATCTATTATTAATGAAGAAAATGAGAGAAAAAAACATGAGCTTTTCCATATTAGAGTTATTTCCAAACATCAAAAGATTGATACTTTGTTTGATAGTGGCTCACAAGTAAATTTAATTTCTGAAGCAACTGTAAAGAAATTGGGATTAGCAACTACACCTCACAAGAAACCATACCCATTAGGATGGTTGAATGATAAAGCACAACTACAAGTGACTAGACAGTGCAAACTCAAGTTTTCTTTTGGGTCAGCATTTGTAGATGAGGTTGAGTTAGGACATAATTCCTTTGGATATATGTGGAATTGTTTTAGGAAGTCCTTACTTGTATGATAAAAATTATTTCATAGAGCTAAGAACAATATCACTTGTCAAAATGGAATCGAATACTTTGTAAAGAGCTCATAAGCTCAAGAATAATTATACTCTCATAAACTCAGGGCAGATGAAAAGAATGATAAATTCATGCAAACAATTCTTACTGATGGTTGTAAAGGAAAAGAAACATGATAAAGCCAATGTATTTGAGGGCTGTAATGCTAAACAGCAAGCTGATTTAGAAAAGGTTGTTTCAGAGTATGATATCTTGTTTCAAATACCTAAAGGTCTGCCACCCAAAAAGGAAATAGTACATGATATTATTTTTCATCAAGATGCTACTTTGCCTAACATTGGAATGTATAGGTTGTCTGCTTTAGAGAATGCTGAAATCAAGAAACAGGTGCAGGAGTTGCTCGAGAAGGGGTTCATCAAGCCTAGCACATCACCATGTGGGTCACCAATCATTTTGGTGAGAAAGAAGGATGGTTCGTGGAGAATGTGCATTGATTACCGAGCACTCAATAAGATAACAATCAAAAATCGTTATCCCCTTCCTTGCAGGTCAGAGTTGCAGAACAAGATGCATGGAAGACTGCTTTCACGACAAAGCAAGGGTTGTATGAGTGGCTGGTTATGCCTTTTGGCTTAACTAATGCTCCTGCTACTTTCATGAGATTAATGAATGATGTACTCAGACCTTTTCTTGATGATTTTGTTATGGTATCTGATACATTCTGATTTTAGTAAAACGTGGAAGAACATTAAAGCATGTTAAGCAGACACTAGTGTGTGAAAGAGAAAAACTTCATGTTAACTCTCAAAATGTGAAATTTGGCAAAACATCTCTGAATTATTTGGGTCATATAGTAGGGGGTGGTGAATTGAAAATAGATCCCTCTAAGGTGGAAATCATTGTAAACTGGCCTAAACCCAAATCTCTTATAGAAGTGAGAAGCTTCTTAGGAGCAGCACAATATTGGAGGAAGTTCATTTCTAACTTTTCCTCAATTGCAACTCCCTTACATGCTTTGACAGGATTGAACAAGATGTTTCAATGGGGAGGCAAAAATCAGAAAGCCTTCGACACCTTGAAAGAAAAGATTAGTACAACACCTGTACTAGCACTGCCTGATCTGCAAAGACCATTTGAGATCCAAACATATGCCAGTGACTATGCCATGGGAGCAGGGTTGACACAGCATGATAAACCCATATGTTATCATTCTGATACTTTTAATCCTACAGTAGTTAACTATCCTACATATGATAAAGAATTGTATGCATTAGTTTAGAGTGTGAAAAAGTGTAAGCATTATTTAATGGGCAAAGAGACAGTAATACATACTGATCATCAACCACTTCAATATCTACACTCGCAAACTAAGTTGCAGCAATCAAGACACTATAGATGGATGGGTTTTCTACAACAGTTTCATTTAGTCATCAGATATAAAAAGGGCATACACAATAAAGTTGCAAACATGTTATCTAGACCCATTATAAATGCATCTACTATACTTAAGCATAATTCTGTGCTACATGAAAACTACATTGAACAATATGCTCAAGATATAGAATTTAAAGATGTATATGCAACTTTAAGTCAAGTAAAATGGGTAGAAGAATTGGATTATCATGTGAAGGGCGGACTCTTATATCATTGTGGGAAATTATGCATTCCACAAACTAAGAGAGTAAAGATAATTAGAGAAGCCCACACTTCTTTGATATCAAGTCACTTTGGGGTAAGTAAAATAGTTGCACAGCTGTAAAGATTTTGTTATTGGCCAAAAATGAATGAGATAGTTTCTAGATATGTAAGAGGGTGTACTATGTGTGCTAAAAGTAAGCTTAGCAACAGAAAACTAGGCTTGTACACTTCATTACCAATACCTTCTCACCCTTGGGAAAGTGTTTCCATGGATTTTGTTGGAGGCCTGCCTAAATCTAGGAAAGGTCATGATTATGTATATGTTGTTGTGGATAGGTTCAGCAAAATGTGTATTTTGATACCGTGTAATAAACAGGTCATGGTTGAACAAATTGCAAAACTATTCTTCGAACATGTATGGATTCATTTTGGATTACCCACTTCCATTTTATCTGATTGAGATACCCGATTTGTGGGGAAGTTTTGGTCAAGTCTGTGGGAAATGATGGACACCAAACTGAAGAAAAGCACAACTTTTCATCCACAAACTGATGGCCAGATAGAAGTAGTTAATAGGACAGTGATCCAGTTACTCAGAGGATATTGCAGAAAACATCCTAAGCTTTGGGATGAACATTTGTGTTATGTGCAACATGCTTACAATAGAGAAAAACATTCTTCTACACAAAGATCTCCTTTTGAGACCTGTTTTGGTTTCACCCCAAGGTATCCTTTGGATTTTTTCTTTGGTAAAGATACCACAGTTGATGGACACAGTGATGTGGACAGGGCAACTAGGTTCATTGAACAAATCCATGAGATCCACCAGGCAGTACAGGAACAACTAGAAAATAGCCAAGCCAAGTACAAGACAAGGCATGGCAAGCATCAGATGGAGCATAGTATCCAAGTTGGTGACCAAGTCTAGCTATATATTAGCAAGGACAAGATGCAAGGTGAAGGTAAAAAGCTAAAGCCCATCAGGTATGGACCTTTCAAAATACTTGAGAAGATTGGTGAAAATGATTTTCGCCTTGATCTACCAGCTTACATGCACATCTACTCAGTCGTAAATGTAAATTGCTTGAGATTGTTTGAGCCCTCACTAATTGGGGATCCCGAAGAGTAGAGTCAATTGCCTTCTATTGATGACCTGCTACCTGAATATCTTAATGAATTGCGGGAAGACACAGTTCTGGACAGGAAGGTGAGGACGACATGTAGAGGAGATGTTGAGTACCTCAGAGTAGGGCTCAAGGGTTTAAAGCCGAGCAATGCAAAGTGGATCGAGATTGGACAAGTGAGACAACAGTAGCCTCACTTAGTCAATGCTGGAAAGCCAACTTTTGGTGCTCCAAAAGCTTTTTCAGTGGGAAGGCCGTGATCCAAATTTGATCCATGAAGATTATCACAGTACCATGACTGTATCAAATCAGGACAAAACTTCGAATTCGAGAGCACTGAGTGATCAGGAAGACCTCTGTACAGTAACAGTTGGCAGCCAGCGAGGAATGACGAGGACCTTGGTCAAAGCGCACTGACCAGGGCCCATGGAGACTGCGCAAGAGGCAAAACTGACACTTGGGAAGCCTAGATCAGGAAAAGGAGGCCATTTCTAATGCACGCTAATCACACATAGCTGGGCAAAACCCCTCAAAAAGGAAATGCACCGAAGCGCTCAGTCGGATGGAAGCCAGGAAAACTGTGGGGAAAGCGCTAAAGGCTAAAGGTGGGACCCGCGCTCCAAAACCGGCAGTATATCGGGGGCGACCTTGGGCGGTAAGTGGATTTGGAGAAAAACGAGCGATTCCATTCAGCGCCCGACGCATGGCAGGCGGATGGGAGAGAAAATCACCGCTCATCGCATGCTAACGATCGAGCAAGTCAACCGCGCGAAATGAGCGAATGTTGTCAGATCCAGAGGCTCCAAATTTAACGGTGGAGATCGCACCTGATGGAGGAATCAGATTTAACAGGGGATTAAGCCGTGACAAAGGGAAGCTTGACGTCTGATTTGACTGCCAAGTTGGCGGATGACTCATTCCACTCTATAACCGAAAAACTAAACCGACGAAGAAGAGATGGCGTAGTTCACAAGAGGACAATTGGCCACTCCCTGTGAGCCATTGATGATGACGCAGAGACAGGGAACCCCAAGCAAGCAGTAGCAGGTGATCTGACGGGGGCGGAAGAGGAAGCGAGAAGTCGTGAGATCAATTGGCTTTAAAGCCATGAACAGAGATAGAGAATAGAGGACACCGAAAGGAAGAACCAGATAGAGGAAGACAAAGACAGAGAAAAGAAGAGACAGTGAAGCAAGAAGCAAAAATATAAAGAGTCGAGTTGACCTACAGCATAAGGCAGCATCAAGCAATCCCTGAGAGGATCTGTCGGGAACTGAGCACCACATTGGGCTCCTCCCATTAAAGACTAGAGAGGTAAAAATCTGGTAAGGAAAAGAGTTTGTGCACTCTAGTGGCTTGGGGAATCCAAGGACCACCCTTCCAAGCAATTCTATTTCAGGAGACTCAAATTGAGCTCCTCATTGTACTTCTTTGCTTTAAAGACACAATAAAAGAAGGCCACCACTGAGAGTTGGACCGGAGACGTAGCCCTAGAGGATAGCATGAACTCCTTATTAATTGATGTGTTCTTGTATTTGCTTACTGTGTTCCTCTTACTGTTTTCCATTTTCTAGTGTCTGTGTATTTTGCAAGTTGATCGATCCGTTGCCTAAAATAACATAGACACACACCAACACATGAGTCTGTAATACCTTCATTCAATAATTAATTAACTAAGGTTAGTCAAGGGTGAGCTTCAGATCACATGTACATTTTTTCCTTTTGTATGAATTTTTTCATGCAACAATATGTAATATAATTTTTTTCACTAATATGACAGTACATTTTAGCTTGTAGATTTTTTCCTTTTTTAATTGAGATAGCACATTTATTTGAAGGGTTCTAACTTAATGGAAGAGCACTTTCCTTTCAAGCAGGAGGTTTTTTATTCAATTCCATCGTGCCCTAACATGAATTAATCACTAAAGAAGCAAAGATATTCACATTTTATATTTTGCCTCTAAACATAATTTTTTATTGTCTCTAAAGAGACAATAACTGGGATTAAAGACATACTGCCTCTATAAAGACAATATGTCATTCATTGTTGGTATATTCCCTTGATAGACAAAAATGAATTGTCTTTTAAGATACAATAATACTTGTGTTCTATATTGTCTTTACAGAGACAATTTTTTAAGACAACAATTTGAGACACTCAATTGATAATATAATTAGAAAAAAAAACTTTAATTAGGTTCTTCCTTAGTGAAGAGCTCCTTTAGATGGATAGTAGTACATCAAAGCATGCAACATATTTCGTAAATTCTAGCTCTACATGAAGCAACCATCTTCTCTCATGTCAAGAGAAAGGAAATTTTTTGGTTGATTTCCTAGCTAACAAATGAGTAGAGGAATGTCTTCCATGTGTATATTTGCCCCTCAATTTCCCCCAAATATCCCCCTAGGTTTCTCAGTGCATAGAGATCACCCACTATGACCTCAAGCCACCATATATGGGTGTCCAGAAAATATAGGGTTGCATTAATCACCCTCATGGTTAATGTGTACATAGAAATCACTCTGAAAGAATGGCAGAACCTCTCATTTGCCCTCTCGTTTCTCCATAACTTAAGGAGTTGTGATGGTGACATACTCCTCTTGACTCAATGTTTATGGCCCATCAAGTGTTGGCACACATGTCCACTTGATCGCAGTAATGGCCTACCTATAGAGAATGCGAAGAAGGTCAAAAGCATGGGAAACATAAGTAAGAAGCTCTCGTAGCAAACGACTTAAGGTAATAGAAGACAATGGAGTTGGTTATAGTTTCCTTATGCAATTTCTATGGTGAGAGAGCATGGCAGACCCCATAGGGGAGGAAGAGGTATAGGCAGACCACCTCTCCCTCCCCAACACAACCAAGGCATTCATCAATTTGATGATAGCATCCCTCGTTGTTATTGATGCTTAGTTGCATGCTTAAAGGCCCCAGAGTTGGGCATCATCGGTGATAAGATGTGGACTCTCTGTAATATGCTAGGTCACCATCTCATAGACCAAGAAGATTCCACTATGGTGTTGGAGGGTCGTGTTTGGTATTATAATTTTCACATACACCACGCCCGAGCAACATTGTGAGCTATTTTTGGTACTCTAGGGCTTCAACTCTAGCATTCTTTGTTTTCTGTGAACAACTCATCTTCTTAGAGCCTTGCCAATTCTAAGTGGTAATATAGAAATTCCTATTGAGGGCCAATCCTCATCTAGACCTCGACAATAATGCAACACCATGAAGAAAATTCACGTGGATGCCGAAATGTCTGGCAACAAAAGAGAACAAACCAGAAGCTAAGGTGACGTCACCCATCCTCCACCAATAATGCACCAACTTCCAACTGGGCACCCTTTGCCAGTAATGCACCATATGCTAGCTAGGCATCCTTCACCAACTAAGCACCCTTCGCCCAATGACAACGACTACTACAAACCAATGCCAGTGGAATGGGAACATCTTCCTGAGCTAAAAAATGGCTATAAAAACCCCAACAAGTAGATATTGTCATTACTCAAGCTACCAATGTGACTTAGGTCATTTTGAGGCTTCTACCCTACTATTCATGTTTTTTTTATGCTCTAAACTATCAAGGAGGTCATTTGGTTTCCCTCACAAGGCGAGATGGTCTTGCCTGTTACAGTTTTGTGACGGCCAACCTCTTCTAATTCTGGCTCAATTTTGTAACTGGCTAGCTAAGTCCCTCAAAACATTTAACCTCTATACATTTTTTGTAATACAAATATTTCTAACTTATAAAAAAAAAAAATCATCCTTATGGTCCATCAATAACTTAACATATAACGGTTCATCCCTACAATTCATTAATAACTTATAATGGGTCATTCATATGGTTCATCAATAACTTACATTATCTTTCTATCACAAGTAGGAGTTACTCCAACAAAAGTTGTTTAAGAAAAATTATTATTCCTACGTTTTCTTGAGGAAAGCTTACTCTCATAGGAAAATACATCGATGGCACTAAACTAGGTATCCAAGGAAAAGCTTGTAATTTCCTAGTTAAAATAAATAAAGCATCTCCATCTCACTTTCTGTCTTGTAGATAAAACCAACATAGATCCACCTTAACTCTGGATCTACCAAGCGCTAAGAGGGATAAAATCTCTCAAGATTCAAACTTCCTTTTGTATGCAAAACTTGAGAAAAGGTTTGCACCTCCGAGATTTGATTCCTCTCATGGCTTAGCAGATCCTGACCTAACATGCATTTATGGATCTATCCTGGTTCTTAATAATATTATTTATATTAAATAAATTTCACATCTCTATATTTAAAATTATTCTCATTTCTTATTTTATTGAAACCTTGATTTAATCTCTATGGAATATCCACATAATATTTTTAGTAGCAATGAGATAAAGGGGGTTTAGATATATCTCAAAAGTAATTGTAATCTTTTAGCTAATCCATGACGTGTAGACCAATTGGTTTTAGTGATGTTTAGTCCAAAGGAGGTTTAGATATATCTCAAAAGTAATTGTCACTGTTTAGCTAATCCATGATGTATAGACCAATTGGTTTTAGTGATGTTTAGTCCAAGGTGGGTCACACCTTCAAACCTCATACCTCATGGGAAGGGGTTCAAGATGGAGGTCACTTTGGGAGAATTTAAAAAAAAAAAAAAAAAAATTATTTCTAGAAATGAAAAATTGTTATTTAAATTAAATTTTGGGCATGTGGTATTATCAACCATGATATTGACCTATAGTATTGTAACAAAGTCAATTTACAAATTTATAATATCCATAATTATGCAAAATTATTTAAATTTATATGGTAAAATAAATTTTAATTTATAACTACTATTTATATAGTATAAATATAAATATAAAAAATAAAAAATTGATTTTTAATTTTTATATTAATTGAGTTTACAACACTACATGTACTTCATACTAAACTTTAAAAACACTACACATCCTCCATACTAAACTTTAAAAACACTACACATCCTCCATACTAAACTTTATATTTGTTTCATTTTTTATTATCTTTTAATCAAATTACGTTTACAAACAAACCTCAAACATTTCCCATTATAACATAAACTCAAAAGACAGTGAACAATTGCATGTCATAGAAAAGATACAAATAATAAAAATATTATAAAAATAGGTAAAAAGTTATAAAAATAAGTCAAAAAGTCACATAAAATTATTTATTTAACGGCCCAAGACCTAGAGTCTTGGGACGACCTGGAGTATGTCGTAAAACTGCTTCTGCTTGGCTAAGAGCTCGTATTCCTTGGACGTAAGGAAACAGGTTAACGGCCCAAGACCCAGAGGCATCTAGCAGGAGTGAAAGCCTGCTCCCTTACGGACCACCAGCGGGTTATTTCAGGTGGCGTGGTTTTCCTTGATAACAGTGATGAGTCAAACCGACATTCTCGGATAGCAGCCAGAGATGGCTGTCCTCACTGTTGGTTTGACACCTGAGTTTGATAAGTTTTGCCACCTTGGAAAAAAAAATAAATAAATAAATAAATAAAAATAAAAAATCATTTATTTAGTTCCAGAAGGAAGATATAAAATCACAAACGATCCCGAAAAGAAAATAAAAAATAAAAAAATAACAATTAGATTCCATCCATAAATCTAATTTCATCCCAAGATCGAAATGAAATAGAGAGAAACACCTGTTCCGAAAGAATACGTAATACATGCAGAGAAGAGAAGATGCTCTCATCATTCAAGCAAAAATATTAGCTTAGGATTATATTTCAAAATCCCCCCAGTAAATTTTGGTGTAAGAAAAAATACTGTGCAGCTCTTCCTTACAATTTTCTTTTAAAGAGTCCACAGAAAGTTTCTGCAGCCTTTATGAACCGCTAGAAATATAGAGATTTCAAGAGGAAATTAACGATTCGTTAAAGAAAAGACTCATTGAACCATCAAAGAGTACTTCGGCACGTAGAGGATTCCAAGTGAACATGGAAAACTCAGGTTGATAGAAAATCATAAACCACTCAAACAAAGTTCTACAACCGTTCAAATATCCATTCACCATTGCGGTAAATTATAAACCAGTCTGGCCCAGAATAGTTGTATAGAATCAAAAGTAAAACTATCTTCAATAAGTTTGATTTAGATCAAAATTTTGCCAAATTCGAATTATCCCCTGAGATAATCTCAATTTAGATCAAAATTTGCCAAATTCGAATTATCCCCGGAGATAATCACAAAACTGCACTTGCGGTTCAACATTTGCAAAAAGTAATTCATTAGTTTGTTTGAAATATTATTTTCAACTGTTTGAAATATTATTTTCAACTGCAGAGCCAGTCCTTTGCCATAACGTGGAATGATGTATATGCCATTAAACAGCTGCAGCTCCAGTGCTTGCCTGAATTCACCATTACACAACGATTTATTACGGAATGGTGGTAATTTATTACAGTTGGTAAGAATAGTAAACACTAAGTTTTACTGAGCACATGGAGAATGTACCGCAACATCCAGAAATTTTAGGAACTAAATTTATTTGTGAGCCCCTCCATACCTTGTTTTAATTTCTAGTTTTGTCATAAAATTTCAAGTAGTTTTTTTTTGTTCACGTAATTTCTTTTTGGTTGCCGTATATGAAATGTAATGTTTTTTTTTTCTTTCTGAGAAGTGTGAACTGAACAGAGAGAGAGTGCTCTTTGTAATACACAACAGTGCATAGATTTTTTTTTTTTTGTAATACGCAGCAGCGGGTATGTATGAATGAAAAATTTACACAAAGCAGTGTAAAATTTTTGAACTGAAACAGAGTGTTTTGTAGATGCACAGCAGTGCAGACACAACAGTGCAAAATGCAGACAAAGCAATGCAAAGACAATGTGTTGATTTTCAGAGGAGACAGAGTATTTGATTTTCAGAGGAGACAGAGTATTTTGCTTTCTGTAATGTACAATAGTACAAACACAATAATATAATTTTTATTTACAGAGTGAAGTTTTTTTAAGTTTTTGAACTGCCTCTGAAGCAGCCTTGTTGTAATCCCTCTGTTAGAGGAAGTATTGTTAATGAATACAAAGTCCATTTTCTTGTGCGTTGTTGAAACTCTGTTATCAAAAAATATTATTTTTGTTTCGTTGCGTCAATAACAGAGCGTTGCTGAAACACCAGTTTCAACGTTGCTGAAACACCTTATTCCGCACACGATTTTTTTTAATTTCCACTGTGTTAAACAAAACTGTTCAGTTTTTGTTTGGAATTATCAGAAATTCCCAACATGGTATCAGAGCTAGTCCAGGCTCTTTAAAGGTGTCAAAGAAGCTGAAGGAAAGAGTTTCTTGCTACAACAGCTTCTCCAACAGAGTGAAGATAGTCAAGAAAGGATCCAGGTATTTCTCAGATTAGTTTTCTGTGTTGCTTTTGAAGATAGTCAGTGATTTTTAAATACACATTCTGTATTTTGAAGCATAGTTTAGAGTGCAAGAATGGCTGGCTCCAGCACCAGCGCCAACACTAGCATGGGTATGTTTAATACTCAGCTCCCACAGTTTAATGGGAAAAGCTATGACTATTGGGCAATAACCATGAGAGCCATTTTTGCCTCACAATATCTATGGGAATTTGTTGAATATGGGTTTGAACAACCAGCAGATGAAAATGAGTTTAACAAATTAACTCACGCAGAGAAAGATCTGTTGAAGAGCAATAGGAAGAAGGATTCAAAAGCCATCGTATTTTTATATCAAGCAGTGCATGAGACTGTGTTTCCAAGGATAGCAGCAGCCAAGACATCCAAAGAAACATGGCAAACTCTCAAGACAGCCTATCATGGCATGGAAAAAGTGAAGACAACAAAACTACAGTTGCTGAGGAGAGATTTCGAGAATCTTTGCATGAAGGAGTCAGACAATATTGACTCATTCTTCACACATGTAATTGGTCTGGTCACACAGATAAGGACTCATGGAGAAATTCTTGAAGAAAGGAGGATTGTGGAGAAACTATTGAGAATCCTACTCTCAAAGTTCGATGTGATTGTCACCACCATAGAAGAAACAAAGGATCTCTCAAACTTCCCAGTTGATGAGCTACATGCATCACTGATAACACATGAGCAAAGGTTGAGTACAAATGAAAACTAATCTCTAGAGCAAGGCTTTAAAACTCAGATGTCTTTTGGAAGAGGAAGAGGTCAAGGCAGAGGAAACAAGAGAGGAAGAGGCAGAAGCCAAAACAGAGGTGGAAGAAACAGTCCAGCAAATGCTCAAGGAAGAGACAGCAATCCAAATCACAAGCAAGACCAATGCAGCAATCAACAAAGTGGACAACATCATGCTCAAGGACAAAGGTATGAAAAATCCAATGTCTAATGTTATTATTGTAAAAAATATGGGCATTATGCCAATGAATGTAAGAAGAAGCAGCATGATATGAATAATAGATCTAGTGCAAATATCACTAGAGAAAATATCAGCCAAGATAATGTGCTTTAAGCTTGTAACATGGCTGAAACAAACAATGATGATATATGGTTTCTAGACTCCGGTTGCAGCAACCATATGACAGGAAACATAGCCTTCTTTTCTAAATTAGATCAAAATGTGAAATCACAAGTCACACTTGTGACTGATATAAAATTTCAATTATGAGAAAATGAGAAGTTAAAATATTTACAAAGAAATGTGAAAAGAAAACCATAGCAGATGTCTATTATGTTCCTGAAATGAAATGTAACCTCTTGAGTATTTGACAGCTTGTTCAAAAGGGGTACAATGTTTTCTTTGTGAATGATGTATGCACCATCATGGATAGAGCACCCAGCAAAATATGTATTGTTGAAGTAAAGATGACAAGGAACAGGATGTTCCCTCTCAGGATAAAAGCAGTTTTGAAAGATGGAGTTGAAATTGCAACAGTTACACAAAAGGCTTTCCAAAGCGTACCAAAGGATGAAAATTGGTTGTGGCACTTGAGATTTGGACATCTCAACTTTGGAGGTCTTAACTTGTTGAGTAGAAAATGAATGGTAAAAGGATTACCATTGATAGAGAAACCGGACAGCCTTTGTGAAGGTTGTATCTTGGGGAAACAACACAGAGAAAATTTTTCATTAGGGAAAAGCATAAGGGCAAAAGCACCCTTAGAGATTGTCCACTCAGATGTATGTGGACCGATGCAAACTCCATCATTAGCAGGCAGCCAATATTTTCTAACATGCATACATGATTTTACTAGAAAAACATGGGTTTATTTTCTAAAGAACAAAAGTGAAGTGTTTGAAAATTTTCGAAATTTCAAAGCACTTGTAGAAAATCAAAGTGGGCTGCATATCAAAGTTCTAAGAACTGATAGAGGAAGTGAATATATCTCCAAGGAATTCCTACGGTTTTGTAGAGAAAATGGAATCGATAAGCAATTTACAGCTAGGTACACCCCGCAGCAAAATGGTGTTGTTGAAAGAAAGAATAGGACCATCATGGATATGGTGAGGAGTATGTTGAAGGCAAAGCATTTGCCAAATGATTATTGGGCTGAAACTGTACATTGTGTAATGTATATTTTGAATAGGTGTCCTACAAAAGCAGTGATGAAAGAAGCATGGAGTGGGAGAAAGCAAGGAGTCACCCACATGAAAGTTTTTGGATGTGTGGCTTATGCACATATTCCAGATTATCTAAGGAGGAAGTTGGACAACAAAGGGGAGAAATGTATTTTCATTGGATACAGTGAGGAATCCAAAGCTTACAGGTTGTATATCCCATCTACCAAGAAGTTTTTTGTGAGCAAAGATGTTCAGCTCCTAGAGAAGGAAGCTTGAGATGGAAGCATAGAGAAAACAATGAATGTTAAAAACTGTTTGTCTCATGATGAAGATGATGAGTAAATGGGTGAAATACATCCCAAAATAGTAGTGCCAATACAAGGGCAACAAGGAACACCCTTGAGGAGAAATGAAAGTGCTTCTCCAAGCACACCACAAGGAGGAAATTCAAGTGCAACTTCAAGCACTTGTACACCAAATGAAAGAGGTAAGAAGTTCAGAAATTTAAATGACATTTATGAGCAAGAGGTAGAAAATGAAGGTATGAATTCTTTGTTTGCATTATATTGTCATGTTGATGACCCTATTCATTTCAAAGATGCTATTAAGGATAGGAAATGGATAGAAGCTATGGATGAGGAGATCAATGCCATCGAAAGAAAAAACACATGTGATTTGGTTGAACTACCAAAAGGAAACAAAGTTATTGGAGTCAAATGGGTTTACAAAACCAAGAGTAATGCTGAAGGCAAAATAGAAAGACACAAGGCAAGGGTGCTTGTCAAAGGTTACAAGCAGCAGTATGGGAGAGACTATGAGGAAACTTTCACATCGGTTACAAGAATGGAAAATCTGAGAGCAGTGTTGTCCATAGCAGCACGAAACAAGTGGTAAGTTTACCAAATGGACGTGAAATCAACATTACTAAATGGGGTATTAATGGAAGAGGTTTACATTGAAAAACCTCTAGGCTATGAAAAGAAAGGTCAAGAGCACAAAGTGTGCAGATTGAAGAAAGCTCTTTATGGGCTGAAGCAAGTGCCAAGAGCATGGTACAGCAAGATAGATTCCTATCTACAGGAAAATGGATTTGAAAAATGTGAGGGAGAACCCACCCTTTACATCAAAGAAAAAGATGGTAAAATTCTAATTGTTGTGTTGTATGTTGATGATGTTATTTTCACAGGTAATGATGATTATCTTATTGAGAATTTCAAAGCAGTCATGAAAGAGGAATTTGAGATGAATGACATGAGTTTACTGAGATACTTCTTAGGATTAGAAGTAGATCAAAATAAAAATTGGATTTTTATCTCACAAGCAAGATATGTTAATGAAGTATTGGAAAGATTTAACA